>VDFB02168118.1:106266194-106339161 GCA_007258455.2 Sequoia sempervirens
GACATATTGCATGCATAATAACCAGTCTGGTAGCAGTACCTAGGAATATTTATCTAAAAATAAAACTAGAAATCAAAAGGAAATCCTACCATGTGAGTCATAATGAAATAATAAAAATAACTACCAAAATAATTATGTTATAATTATTTAGATAATAAATATTCATTTAATTTTGAATGCAAAAATTAAAAAAAAAATCATCCCTAAAAACTAAAAAATAGCTCAAGATAGATTCCCATCAGGTGTTCCAAAAATGTGAGGTAAAATCAAATAGAAATCCAAATGAAATCACAACTCTCTCCTTCCAATTGAACTCAACAAAAATTTCATCAACACAAAATGAATAAAATTTTAAATATGAAACCAATGCAAGCTATCATTGTCAATATAGTGGATGTGCTCAAATAATTTGAGACACTTGTTGCTCAGTGCTACAACATCTACTTGCTCAATTTGGGATGAAAAAAATGGAGGATCAATCTTCAATTTATAGATATTTAAAAATAAAAATAAAAATAGATATTAAATATTGGATCATGAGTCGGATCCACAATTAGTGGATGTGATGGGGAGAGGTGGCAATTAATTTACAAAATGGATGGAGATGACTACACAATCAACTCATTTGATTGGTGAGTTGATAATAACTTGTTTTTTAATTAATTTGTGATCTTGAGTTAGCCAAATTGATTAGCTTGTCAATGGCAAGTTAACTAAATTGATTATTTAATTAACTATTTTAATTTCATAGTTAATGCATAAGGTGTAATTTAGGATTGAAATAAATTTTAATTGTGGATAATGTGGGAAATTATTTATTTTAAATTAATTAATCAAAATATCATTTAATTAATTTAATTATGATAATGTAATAAATTTATGGTAATATTAATTATTTTAAAAGATTAATAGGTGGCAAGTGCACTAAATGTTAACATGAGATGATATTATAGAAATTGGTGTGTATATGATTTCAATGTCTATAATAGCTTGTAAGCATAAGCTAGCAAAATCCCATCCCAAATTATGAGCAAGAATCTCTTATCTATAAAAAAAATGAAATAAATAGGAAAATAAAATAGTTATTAAATTGAATGCTCTATTAGCCACACTCAAATGCTCCCTCAATAATCCAAGGAGATCAAATATTTGGCTTTATAAAATATCTCATTTACTCTGTGCCACTACTTCGATTCATGCCTAAATAAGAGGTGGTTTCTTGAATGCATCAATGGTAGCCAAATCTTCCAAGTCTAATCGTAGCATCAAATCTATTTTAAATTATCCAAAAATCTCATGGGTCATTGAGTTGAAGTAATTTTAATCACCACCCATTGTAGACACTTAGCATCCTTCCTTGTATTGTCATTGGTTTAAAATTTAGATATAAAATTGTAAGGTTTAATAGGCCATTGATTAGGCTTAACTAAATGATAGATGGATGCTCAAAAAATATTCCTTTGTCTCCCATCAATTCTAGAAATCCATTAAATTACTAGATCAAACGAGTAGTGGAAATTCTCAACAAAGTAGTATCTTTCTTGACATCTCCCACTAGCAAATCAAATTGCCACATTGTTGTGCATAGATTTTTTATGTGCTCTAAACCAAACAAAAATCAAAGGGGAACCAAACACTAAGAGAAACTAGCATGTAGTGGAATTTGATGCTAGCAAAGATCTATTATATTTATGACTCCCTAACAATTGTTGCATTTTTAAGATGGATGGGTAGTGGAAGCTCTAGGCATCAAAAGATAAAAGTGAATAATAGTCTCCATGGATTGTTAGACTACTGAAATCAATTGTGTGCAAGAGTACTAGCCTTACAAGAAGACTGCTCGTCTATCTTGACTCTAAGCATGAAAAAGATGACAACTTACACTAAAAAAATTCAAAAAAAAAAATCTACATCTAGCAATAAATCACTACACCTTCTTCACCTTAACAAGAATCAAAACATTAGATTTTACATAAATAATATTTAATAAAAATAAATCTCAAGGGAAAATAATTTTGCATTAGAATGTTACTAGATTTTCCAACTACAAAGAAACTTATATAATCAAACTTCAATAAAGTCATAGCTTAATCATATTTAAAAAAATTCCTATGGTGACATCAACAATAATAAGTAAAAAATTATCTAACCCAAAAATTACTCATAACAATGAAAACTACAAAAGGTTTTGAGTATCCTTATATGTGTGCATTAATAAAGGAGTTCAATTATCTAAGTGATCATAATGTGTCTTCTCAATGTCAACCACATATTATCAAATTCAATGCATAGTTACACATTCAACATAATTATCTTTCTCAATTTTGTCAATCCATTTATGTTGTCACTCAGAATAAAACATCCTAGACTTTGAGAATGATATCCACCATAATGATCCTCCTCTTTAACTTTATGTATGTTACTCTCATAGTGAAAGTGCATTAGTAATCCTCCTATGATGGTAGAAACTTCTACCCAATTGTAATTTTTCATAGTAATAAAAAATTGGGACTTCCTCTCACAGATATAGACTTGGTTGTAATCCTACACAGGCTCTTGTACTAGCAATAACATATATTAAGTATGAGGACATGTAGAAGAACCTATGAATTCAAAAATGGATGATCATTTGATGTACATGTTCACTAATAGGTTAAGCCCGGTCCAAGAATTGAGTTCCTCCCAATATAATTTGAATGAAGAAATACATCCTTTCCTCAAATTCATGAGCTTTCACATTTCCCCTTAGCCTATGTAACAATACAATTATATCAGAAATCTCATTTATAAAATGGCTCCTATGCAAGTTCCTAGGTAACTAGGATTTACCCCTCCTAGGTGTGGCGAGTTATTCCCTGATAATCATATTTCTATATGACCCTTTATTTTATAAAAAAGAGCTCTATGACAATATGAAATCAAACATCAAGTATTTTTCTCTCCTTGGTATCTTCAGACATGAGGTAAAGGTATCTCTTTGTAATTTCACCACTAATCTATTATCCTCATTCCTGACCTCTCGAGTATCATGGTCATAATGACTTATACATTCATTAACAAATTTGGACACTGAATCACAATAGGAAAGGAAACTGCTTGCAACAAACCACTTTCAATTGACCTTTCTGTGATCGGTGGAGGATTAGGTTTCCTAATTCTTTCCTAGAATTCATCTAATCTTGCATGCCCTAGCTTGGTATCTCCAATTTCTAGCATAGTATTGGTTAAACCGGAAACACACTCATAGCCCTGATACTAGTATTTCATTATGACTAAAACCCTAGGGTACATATAAAATTCACAATAAGGAAACCTATACAAATACAATCCTTCCCTCAAAAATTCAATTCCAATAATTTATATCTTAATCTAATATAGAAATGGTACCTTTTACTATGTTTCTTATTCCCAGACCAATAGCTACAAAAATTTGCTTCTTTGCTTTACTCTATCTCTAATTCTCATCTCAATTGAATTGAGCATTTCTCAATAGCTCAAACTACTATAAACCCTTTGTAATTAATGCTTAAGTTGATGAGTGGTTAATTTCCCATTTGTTGAGATTGGAGCGTGTAACCTTTTATGTCTTCATTTCACTTAACCTTTTTTCAAATATTTTAAAAAGAACGGATAAGAGGTACTTTTTTGGTAGAAGGAGCAGTTCTCATAACCTCATCAGAGACTAAAATAAGTTTCATAACCATTATAAATTCCTGCAACACTTTGTCCTTAATGTATTCTCCATATTGCTTTTTAGCACAAAAACCTTCACTAAAATCCATGCAAAAAGAGGAGAAGTTCTCATAACCTCATTGGAGATCGACATAGGTTTCAAAACTTTTACAAGACTTTGAAATAACTTCAACTTTGGCAAAACTTATAAAATTTGGTACAACTATTTTAGATTCCGACAACCATTTTGGACATTTTAAGACTAAAGACTTTATGTAATAGATTTTAAATATTTCAGACAAGAGCAAGGTTGTAACAAGTGGAGTGAGAGCCGATGGAGTTTCAAAAACCGCAAGTAATACCAACAACCTTATACTTAGCCAATTTCAAGTAAGGAAGCATAGCTTTATAAGGGGATGAAAACTATGGTAACAATTGGCTCTGATTGGGGATGAGGTCTATTCAGAACGAAGCAAGGAAGCCAAAAATTTGTGAAGCATACTAGTGCCTTATCCATTGGGAAAAGATACAACATCCACGACAAAAAAAAACCAAGAACTCTCAAGCAACCAAAAAGCAAGAAACACAATAAAAACACCTAGACTAATTATGTACAAATGGGACTTACATGGATACTCATATTTGATATAACTTGAGGTTTTTCCCATTATAAGTAATAGGTAATGGAGTATCATTGAGGTATGACAGCTTGAAATTATTTGGGCCATACTCGTGAGTAACCTTAAATGGGCCTTTCCAAAGGGAGTTGAACTTCTTGTGTGCACCCTTAGAGTCTCTTCTTCTATCCCACAACAAAACCAAATATCCAATCATAAATTTTATAGGCCTAGCTTTCCTATCAATAATTTTCTTGACTTTATCTTGGTGCATTGTGATCATGTCTACCGTCTCATTCCTTTATTCCTTAATCTTAGAGAGATACATAGTCCTCTTCTCCAAATTCTCTTGGAACTCTTGATCCTCTATCACATCTATAGCTTATTAGCTAACTACTCCAATGGAAGAGTCAAAGAGCTACCTATTCTATATAATAGCTCAAAAGGAGACATGCCTATGGTTTTCTTAGGAGTTGTCTTGTCTTCCCATAATACTTCAAAAAAATTCTACGGCCAATTTTTTTAATTTTCACCTACCAGCGTCTTAATAATATTCACCAATTTTTTATTACTGGATTTTTCCTACCCATTTCCC
This sequence comes from Sequoia sempervirens, assembly GCA_007258455.2. Taxonomy (NCBI): domain Eukaryota; kingdom Viridiplantae; phylum Streptophyta; class Pinopsida; order Cupressales; family Cupressaceae; genus Sequoia; species Sequoia sempervirens. The sequence goes on from VDFB02168118.1 coordinate 106,271,079, forward strand.
TGAGGGTAATATTCTGTAGAATGAGATAAAGAGATTCCAAGCTCATAGCAGAAAAGAGATATCTCTCTAGAAGAAAAACTAGTAGCATTATCTATGACCAACTTGTAGGGTATTCCAAATCTTACTAAAATATTTTCCTTGATAAAACCATAAACTATCTTTGAAGTTGTTCTTTTGACAGGGATGTCTTCCACCCATTTGGTAAAGTACTTTGTAGCAGTAAGGATATTTTTATGCCCAACACTATATCAGGGACTAAGAAGTCCAATAAAATCCAAATCCCATTGCTGAAACAATTCATCTATCACCATAGGCATTAACGGAAGTGTTGTCAACTGAGGTCTTCTTGTGAACTGTTTGCACTTTTTATAGTTGGCCACGTAATAATAGGAACCTTTAAATATCCTAGGCTAGTAATAGAAATTCCTTAAATTATTGAAAGTATTCATAGTAGAAGAGAAGTGTCCATCTCATTCCTCATTGTGAGATGTCTCCAATAATCTATTATGTTGATTCTTATCAATGCATTTGAGAAACATGCCATCTAGTCCTCTTTTATAAAGAATCCCTCCAAATAATATATTTAGCTACTTTCAACTTGAGGTTCCTCTTTTGCTTGGGAGACAAATTCTTTGGGCATTCCCCATAGGTAAGATAATTTTCAATGTTTGAGAACCATTCATCTTCAAGGCTAACCAGAAACACCATTGGAAGATCATCTTTTTCTTGAGATTGATTTTCATCCATCAACTTACATAGACCCCTTCCTCTAACCAGCTTGGTGGGCTTAATGTCTATATTGTAATTTTTAACCTTAGCTATACATCCACCTCTTCTATTGTAGCTAGCATCCTATTAAGTGAGTACACTCTTGACAATAGGATTTAACACATAGACAATTGAATATGAGTGGAAAATCTAGAAATTGAACTGTTTGACTACTGTAACAACATCAAATGCATGTTTCTCAATTTCAAAGCAATTAAGTTCATGTTTCTTTAAAGGTACACTCACAACAGTGATTGGTTCTTGAATTTTTTGGTCATCAACTTGCAGTAAGATGGCTAACATTGTATGCTTAGAAGCATAGCAATAAATAAAAAAATATCTATTGAAGTCGGGATGAACTAATACTAGAGTATGAGCAATTGCTTCTTTAATTTTTTTGAAATCTTATTTAATAGCTTCATTCCATTTGAAACTCTACTTTTCATTCATCATGTTTCCTTCATCATGTCCACCATATGTTTAGTGATTTCAGGGAAGTCAAGCACAAACTTTCTTAGAAAATTGACTTGTCTAAAGAAGGATTTAACCCTGGTCCTATTTGAAGGTAGGCTCAACTGCAAGATTGCCTTAACTCTTTCTAGATCAATTCTAATTCCCTCTTTTGATACTATATGCCTAAGTAACTTACCTTTAGTGACTCCAATGACTGAATTCTTTGGGTTCAAAGAGATTCCATGTTCTTGACACCTCTGTAGGATTCTCTCTAATTCTTTCAAATGATCTTCTTTCCTCTAAGAAAACATTATCAAGCCATCTAGATAGATAGCGATAATTGTATTTCTGAGATCACCAAATGATAGATTCATAACTCTCTAGAAGGTGGCTCCAACATTAATGAGCCCAAACAACATCTAATTATAGGAAAAGGTTCCCCATGGAGTAGTGAGCATTTTTTTATGTTGGTCTTCCCTTGCAACACTAATTTGGTTGTATCGTAAGAAGTCGTCAAGCATGGACATCATTTCATAACCTACCACTACTTGGAGAATATTATCCATCATAGGAAGTGGATAATTGTCCTTTAGGGATGCCTGATTAATGTTGATGGGTGTTTTTGCACCTTCTCAACACAGGAAATGCACAAGTGCACTACCTCTCTTGAAAGGTAGAAATCTGCAAACAAATAACAAATCACTACCACAAGGTTTTGAATGTCAGGTCATGACTTCCTTGGAATGTCTCAGCTGTTTCAACGTGATCTTGTTGGTAATCATAGGGAAGCCTTACGTGAGTTAAGTTGGAGGGGAATTGGTCCTTCAAATGGAGTTGTTAATATGTTGGAGTTGATGTGCAGTTGTTGCTGACATCTAAAAAAGGTCATGATTAAGCTTGTTAATTAATTAAATATAAATTATTTAATTAATTCTCCTAAAGTCATCTACATATAAATAAATTTAATTATTTATTTATATTGTTCATTCTTATGATTCTTCTATATTAATTAAATAAATAACTTTATTTAATTACCACCTTCCACCTTCCGCTTAATTAAATTAAATAAATTTTCATAATTTATTTATATTTAATTATCATATTATTCCAAATTTGAAAATTTGAATTCAAAAATGGAATATTCTCTTCATCCCATAATTAAATTAAATATTAAATATTTAATTTAATATTTTCTGCTCACTCCACAAATAATTAAATATTTTTAAAATATTTAATTACACTCTAAATTCAATTCTAAAAACATAATTAAATATAATTTATTTAATTATGCGAGTTTCTATATCCATCTTCACTTACAAATTAAATAAATTTATTTTATTTAATTGTAAACTCATTCTAAACTTATTCTTCAAAACGGAAAATTCCCTTCGGATCTCAATGACGAAAATTGAAGGAAAAGGGAAACCTTCTATCTCCCTCTCAAACTTACGAAAATCTTCCACCGTCCATTCTAACAAGTTTAATCTGGGGCATTAAATCAAATTAGCCAATCGAATCCTTTCAAAGACTCTATAAATGTTGGTGCAAATCCAAGCTTTGGTTACACACGCATACACATGACAAACACGCGCATACACACGATGAACACACGCATACACATGACGAACACACGCATATACACTTAATCAGCTTATACACTCACATCCTTTTAGCATCACAACAATATTTTCATCTTAGCATAGTCTTGCATTGAGCATAATATGCATTTTTATTTACATCTCATTCTTCAGCTATCCATTTTGTTGAGCTTCATCTGCTGAATCTGAGAGCAATCGGAAACAACAAAACGTTGGAGTTAGAGAGAAATAAGACGAGTTTGGGGAAGCTGTGGTAACAGTTTGTTCATTTTGTTTTCCCTTTCAATTTTCTTGATATAATGTCTTATTGATATGTGTTTGAATTCATTCATAATTGATACATTTTTCACTCACACATAAAATGGCGCCCACCGTGGGGCTCGAACCCACGAATTTAACATTCTCTGCAAGTTTTTTTACAGTTCCGCGTTCTGGAGTTTAACTTTTGGAAAAAATTTGCGTTTTAGCGCATTCGACATTTTTTGCGGCACATACAGGATTTTTGACTCTTCTATTTTGCAAGATTTTGTAGCGCATATAGTAACTGTTCTAGCACATATAGTAACTATTCTAGCACATATAGTAACTATCCTAGCGCATATAGTAACTGTCCTAGCGCATATAGTAACTGTTTTAGTGCATTCAGTAATTGTTTTAGCGCATTTAGAATTTTTCCTGTGGCGCATATACCTTATGTTTCGACGCATATACCTTCTGTTTCAGCGCATATACCTTTCATTTCGGCGCATATATTGTCTGTTTTGGCGCATATACTTTATGTTCTAGCGCATATGGGGTGTAACACAAATAAAGAATTCTAAGTCTGACGCCTTCCACAGACAGAATTCTTTTTCTTTTTTGGATTTTTAAAATGAAGCAATCCTAGGATAGCCACATCTAGATAAAATGAAGCAATCTAGGATAGTCACCACACAATGATCTTGCAATTAAAATTGAATAACTTGTTTTTGTGAAGCAATATCTTCACTTAGATTAGATCATTGTGATTTGGGTTTTAAAATAAATATTTGTTTGCTTTGTCTGTGGCAATAGGTCTATGCTCTCCCCTTAACTGGGTGATCAGAATACCAAACTTGCCTTTTCAATTTCATGAATTTTTGTTGCTTTAATTACATCCTTTAGAGAGTCTTCCGTAGTGGGAAAAAGTACTCACCCTACGGGAACGACTCAAGTGGGTTCAAGCCAAAGCCAGGCTATTCCGCCCCACTATAAAATTTCAAGCGAATTTGGGGAAACCCTCTTTTGCTGGTAGTGTGCAAGATAACCATCCCCAAAGCCTTTTCTCTAAAGGTTGGGAGGTCTCCTGAGGGAGTTTATTATTGCCGCACCAAACGGAAATCCTTACTACGAACCTATTGTAGTGGCTAGTCGAAGTCAGTTTCTGTACATTCTAATAATCACAGTGCAAGGGGAGGGAAGAATCTTCCCCCAAGACACTCACCATATAACTGCCAAGGATTGTTTGCTCAGGGGATCTGGTATCCACTTCTGTAACTCTGAGTACGCGCTTGGAAAAGACAAAAACATAGGCGCCCCTTAGGGGGTGACACGGTTGTGTGAGTCAACACAGTTTTAAGATGTGGGTTGTTGATTACTAGAATGACCTACTTGAGTATTAAGAGTGAGTCTGTCTGAATTGTCTTTCATGTGCTAAACCTGTGAAAACATTTGTTGAAAACATTTTCTTGATCAAACACTTCATGTTATTGTAGGGCCTTTAAAACAACTATTTTTCAAATGTTTGTTGTGTCTTCCATCACATTAATTCAGATAAAAAGATCATCCGAAATGAACATGAAGAACAACAACTGAAATCATTCAAAAGTTATTTATACCTTTGTTCCAAAAACATTCCCTTGCGTAGAGATTGGAAATCAACAAAATTTTCCAAGAAATCAGTGTCCAAAAGGATCAGGAAACCCAAGAAACCATTAGGATACAAGAAAACATTGCAAAAGAGAAAATTCTTGTACAAAATTTGACACGTCTTGCTTCATTATCGAGGATTTCTTCATAGATACTAATAATTTGTTAGAGGATTCACTGATGAGTATGTTGTAGATCCCTTAGATTCTTGAGCTTATTATCAGAGATTAGCTCTATCACAACAGCATAATCATAACCAACCTCTTGAATTTGACAACATACCACAACCTTCTATAGAATATCCTTCACATCCCAATCAAATCCTTCGGTGATTTTGAAATCTTTCTTCAAAAACAAAGATCAGATCTTTAAGAGTGCACCTCTCGGACATATTTCTAATTTTTGGTTCAACCTCCCCAATAGGATTCTAACATCCTTCATCATTGGAAGCCACAATCAAAAATTAGGCACATCTTAGATCATATCATAAGATTTCACATCTTACCAGATCAAGATTTCATCATCATCGCACTTGCCAAAAACCAGGATCTAAGTTTAGAAGAATTCTTCAAAATCATATGCCTATCTTCACAAGATCTCAATTCAATAAATTGAAGGACGAAATCCAACAAGAAGGTCATACCCAAAACATTCAAGAGGAGGGTGAAAGCAATAATCCTCCTTACATTATGAGTCGTAATCCACTTTTTGACAAAGATATGGATAACAGAGAAGAAAATCCTTTCCACTAATACAAAGACACAAACAAAACACATGTAGATAGTGATGAGGAACAAGATGAGGAACGTATTAGAGAGGCTGAGCAAGATCCAAAATTTCAGAAAGCCATAGAAAATATCTTGCAGTGCGATAAAGAAAAATATTTTCGCTATCTAGCTGACCAAGGAGCGAAATTGCCTCATGACTTTAATACTGATAATTTGAAGAGAAAACCTGAAGAGACACCCCTATCTGATCTTAGTGCTTTGACTCAACCAATCAAGGCACTTCAAGGACAAGTTAAAGAGTTACAAGGGGGAACAACCACAGAAATATACTCTGGAGGACATTTGTCCTTATCCTTTCGATCGAAGTCTTAACATGATTCATTTTCCCAAACATTGTGAAATGCCAAAATTTGATCGCTATAATGGGAAATCTGATCCAATCGATCATGTTAGAGACTTCTGAAACATGACATTGGAATTCGCCCATGAAGACATGTACTTGATGCGATTGTTTCCTAGGAGTCTTGGAGTTCACTCTATGGAATGGCTATCAAAGATTACACCTCCCATCAAGACATTTGAAGAATTAATCAACTTATTCATATCACAATATGCTTACAACATCCAACACCAGATCACCATGATAGATCTCTGCAAAGTTGCACAAAAACCTGGTGAATCTTTCATTACTTTTCTTCAAAGATGGAGAAGAATGTTTGCCATATATCCACGTCCTATTCCTAAAAAGGAAAAGATGGTTACCTTCATTAACAGTTTAAATTTAGAAATGAGCTATCATTTGAACTTACATTGTCCTCCTTCTTTTTAGAAAATGATTGAAGATGCCATAACAATTGAAAATGCTTTGGTCAAAAGAGGAATAATAAAACATGACAGACAATCCTAGCTCATCCAACCATCACAATAATCAGGACAAGTCTAAATTTTGGACTCACAAAAAAAATGTGGTGAATGATGGTGTTGTTGATGCAAATCATGCCTCAACCAAGCCATTTGTCCTTAGTACTCCAAGCATTCACAACAACAATGTCAACTCAATTGCAAATCACAGAAACAATCCTCCCCCTCCAAGGAACAATATAAATCAACACTCTACTCCCAATCAAGGGACTTCCAACAACCAAAGTTATCGAGGAACCAATAACAATCACAATTCCTTAGGGAACACCTCGAATACAAATCCACAAAGATTTTCATTCTTCTCTAATAGAAGAACTTTCACTTCATTGGGTCAATCTTTAGAATCCGCATTCAAAGAGTTGATGGCCAAAAATATCATTACTTTGTCACCTCAACGAAACTATGAACCCAGTGGAAAGCTGCCATCATGGAATGAGGCATACTATTGTGATTATCATCGGTGCAAAGGTCATCACACAAATAACTGTCAAGCCTTGAAGAATACCATTCAAGACTTAATCGACAATGACATCATTACGATAGAGGGACATCAACAATCCAACGCAGACCACCAAGCATTTCGCAACCCTTTGCCCAACTATCAAAAAGGTGAGTCTTCTAAAAAAAATGTGAATCATATCAATGATGATCATATAATCAACCATCTCTACATAGACGATGAACGGGTAAATGTCATTAAATTCAACAAGAAGGTGGAATATAGAGAAGTCAACGCAACAACAAGGGCGCAAGCTAAAGTTTTCTTAAAAGGTGCCTCTTCAAAATCTATTGAACCCCCACCTCAACATCAATATGATTTGGTCAACCAACTTTGGAAAACCCCCGCTCAAATTTCTATCTTAGAACTATTGAAGATTTCCCCAGCCCATAAGGAAATTCTCGAAAAGGCCCTCTTTGAAACAAATGTATCCACTGATTTGGATGTGAACCAATTTCAAGCCATGGTAGGAAACTTGTCCTCACCCACTTGCCTCTCATTCTCTGAAAAGGATGACGTTTCCATAACTCATCCCCACAATTCATCATTGTACTTAGAAGTCATGGTTCACAAGTTTCGCGTCAGACGAGTTCTAATAGATGGAGGTGTTGGTTTGAACATCTGTACCATGAAGTTGGTTAAGGCTTTAGGATTTTTTGAGGACTCCATTGATTTCAGAAGAAAGATTACCATAAAAGCTTATGATGATGAAGAAAGAGAATCCAAGGGTCTAATCATTTTGTGAATCAGAGTAGGTCCGGTTATCAAGAATACTTTCTGTCAAGTATTGGACTGTGATCTTGCATACAACATCTTGTTAGTCATCCTTGGATCCATGAAATGCAAGTTGTCCCATCAACCTACCATCAATGTCTTAAGTTTCCTTATGATGGACAGGAAATCACAATACCAACTAATAATTCCAATATTCAAACTTGTGCCAACATAAAAGCCAGTCAAGATACTTTGGTTCCTAACAATCGAGAAGCTCATGCTAGGACTTCTCTAAAGATTGACACATAAATTAGTCAATTAACCAATAGTTTTGACAAGAAATTGAAATTTAAGGACCATGGAGTTGGAGAGTACTCTCTTCGTCTTGCCAATTTACCTACATCACCTCGATCACATGGACAACCGTCTATCATAGAACATCAAATATCAGCAGCATCAACATCAAAGCAACCACCAACAGAGCCAATCACAAATTTTAATGGACAATTCATCAAAGAAAAATTCCCCATGGAAGATCCTGAGGATACGGAAATTCTAAACTGGCTCTATAAAGATGAAGATGAAGCAGTTTTTAATGTCAAATTACCCACAGACAAATATGGAAAAGGGTACTCAATCATGCAGAAGATGGGCTATGATAAAGGTCCTATTGGAAAAAGGAAAGGAGTAGTTGAACCCATTCACCTCTGCGGACTCGATGCAAAAGAGAAAATTGGATTGGGTTATGATACTCACTCCAAAGAAAGCACATCCAAACAACTGCATGGCACTGTTTTCACATTGCAAGAAGGCTCAGATTCACGAGAAGCATATTTGGCAACAGTTCAGAACTTTTTGGATAACAATTCAAACATAGACTCTGCTAAATATGAATGGGACACCATTCATAATGATGAGTTCTGGAGGGACAAAGAGGTTGATGTAATACACTAGTACGCCCCAACTCTAATTGAAGGTCAAGGTTCAGGGACCCAAACACGTGAATTTGAACCACAAAGTCACCATGATTCTAGTGATGCCGAGTCGAATCTAAACGAACAAGACTATCATGAGGAAAATATCATCATTGATCCACCTCATACCTCGGATCCTACGGACCACTCCATTATGACCATAACCATAGCCGATTTCACACAACCTGACTATCTGCTATCTTTGATTCATCCTGATCTTATTGACTGGGATTCAACCGAACCTATCGATATACCTATGTTTCCAAGTGATGAAGCTATCATAAACTTCCTTTCCGCAGATGATACAAATGATTGTTCCACCAGTGATTTTTGACATAGAGTTTTTGATCAGGAGAGTTTCAAAGTTTCAAGTTTCCTAGCTGCAAAAGTAAAAACAAAAAAGAAAGATCTAATGGTGAAAACCAGAATCTGGCAGTATTATATCAAACAAATGATAAAATAAAGAGCATATTGGATGGTGAAAACCTCTTTGAGGCACCAGATGATGGGAATCTTGACACTCTCCCGGAGCACTACCATGAGCGATCACCTGTTTTGATTGAACCTACAAATGCTGTCAATCTTGAGACTTTCGACAAACCAAGAATTTTACAGTTAGCCACATCAATGACAGAGAAAGTAATACCAGAGTTCATGGAATTCCTAAAAGCAAATCAAGTCAACTTTGCATGGTCTTACGCTGACATGCCTGGTCTTTATCCAAATCTTATCATGCATCACTTGTCCATCAAACCAGGGGCCAAACCGGTGAAACAAAAACTCAGAAAGATGCATCCTCATGTTGCATTATTGGTTAAGGAAGAACTGAGAAAACTCCTTAATGTAGGCTTCATAAGACCAATCGACTATGCAAAATGGATCTCAACATTGTTCCTGTGTCTAAGCCAGATAAAATTGTAAGAATATGCACAAATTTCAGAGATCTTAATAAAGCATGTCCTAAGGATGACTTCCCATTGCCTAACATCGACACTATAGTTGATCTGACAGCTGTCCATGCCATGTATTCATTAATGGATGGTTTTTCTGGTTACAACCAAATCAAGATTGCACCTAAAGACCAGGAGAAAATAGCTTTCACATGTCCATGGGGAGCTTATTGTTGGAATGTCATGCCTTTCAGTCTAAAGAATGTTGGGGCTACTTACCAAAGAGCCATGACTACAATCTTTCATGACATGATGCATATCTTCATGGAATATTATGTAGATGACATATTGGAAAAATCATACACCAAAGAAGGACATCTTGAAATATTGTCCAAAATATTTGCAAGATTAGAGAAATTCAAAGTTCGCCTCAACCCCAAGAAATGTGTTTTTTGGGTCAAATCTGGAAAACTCTTAGGGTACATTGTTTCAGAAAAAGGAATTGAAGTAGATCCTGCAAAAGTACAGGCAATTATGGAAATGCCTCCACCAAGGAACATCAGTCAGTTGAGATCACTACAGGGATGACTGTAGTCTATACGAAGGTTCATTGCACAATTGGCCGACAAAAGTTTACCTTTCACACATCTACTACATAAGAATGTTCCTTTCAAGTGGGATGAAAAATGTGAATTGGCTTTTCAAAAAATAAAATAGCATTTAATGACTCCACCAGTTCTCGTACCACCAAATCTAGACAAACCACTAATCTTATACATTGTTGCAACAGAGACATCTCTGGGGGCACTGCTAGCGCAAGAAGACTCTAAAGGAAAAGAACATGCAATCTACTACATCAGCAAAACACTAACAAGTCATGAGCTCAACTACACTTCTATCGAGAAGGCTTATCTGGCAGTAGTCTTTGCTTCACAAAAATTTTGGCATTACATGTTAACTCATACAATCAATTTGGTTTCAAAGATTGATCCACTCAAGTATTTGTTAAGTAAAGCATCATTGACAAGAAGGTTAGCCAAGTGGGTAATGATTCTGAGTGCGTTCGACATACATTATGTGGATTGCAAGGCAATCAAAGGATAGGTTATCATTGATCAACTAGCTAAAGCACCATTACAAGCAAACCATCCCCTGCACATTGAATTTCCAGATGCTGATGTCTTTACTACATAATATAAACAACCATGGTCCTTATATTTTGATGGTTCTTTCACTCAACATGGATCGAGGGCAGGCATACTTTTCGTCACCCCTCAAGGACACACCATTCCTCGATCATATAGGTTGATGTTTTCATGCACCAACAACATAGCCAAATATGAAGCATTAATCACCGAACTTAAAATAGCATTGGAATGGAGAATTACAGAATTACAGGTGTATGGCGACTCACAGCTGGTCATTTATCAGATCAATGACGATTATCAAACCAAAGATGACAAACTATTACCATATAAAAAGATGGTTGATGACTTCAAGAAATACTTTGTGGACATCAAATTCACACAAATTCCAAGGCTTGATAAAGTAGCTGATGCCATGGCTACAATTGCATCATTGTTACAACTCCCGGAAACTCAGACTCACTATGAATTTCTGGTGGAACAATCATTTACGCCTGCTTATGATACCCCTGAAAGCCAAATCATTTGCCACTTGGTAGGATCCAATTCACCTTGGTACAAAAAAATTTATGCCTACCTCAAAGATGATATCTTACCACCTGATTTATCCTATAACAAAAAACATAATTTTATCCGCCAATCCGCTCACTACACTCTTATCACTAACACCCTTTATTGACATGGTCTTGATGGTACTCTACTTCGATGTCTTGAACGTGAGGAATCTGACAAAGCTTTACAAGAAGTTCATGGTGGCATCTGTGGTACTCATTCGAGTGGACTGACCTTATCCAAGAAATTGATTAGAATGGGTTACTACTAGCCTACAATGGAGAGGGAATCATTCACCTTTGTGAAAACATGCTCAAAATGTCAAATTCATGGGAATCTCATTCATGCTCCTGCACAGGAACTTCAACCATTCACACCAACCTGGCCATTTTCTCAATGGGGGTTAGATCTAGTGGGCAAGATTCATCCTTCTTCATCAAACGGACATAAGTTCATCATCACAGCTATAGAGTATTTTACCAAGTGGATTGAGGCAGTACCTCTTACTAAAGTTACCAGCAAACAAATATCATCATTCATACTCAACTATATTATTTGTCGGTATGGCATTCCAAACTCCATTATTACCGATAATGGACGTCCTTTCAAAAATCAGGATGTTGATAAACTTTGTGAGAGATTTCACATTCAGCATAGATATTCAACACCTTACTATCCCCAAGGGAATGGCCAAGCTGAGGCCTCAAATAAAACAATATTGAAAATCTTGAATAAGACTGTGAATGATTCAGGAAAAGATTGGCATGTTCAACTCAATCCCGCCTTATGGGCCTACAGAACTAGTATTTGCACGCCAACAGGAGCAACGCCATTTGCTCTTTTCTATGGAGCAGAAGCCATATTACCTTTAGAAGTTGAGATTCCCTCACTCAGGGTATCATTGAAAGGTCTTACAATGGATGATGAATAAAGAGTTTCCTGACTCCCAAAACTAGAACTCCTAGATGAGAAGAGACAAAGAGCAGTTGATCAATTAAAAGCATATCAACAGATGATGTCTCGCAACTATAATCACAAAGTAAAGCCACGCACCTTTCAAGTGGGTGATCTTGTTCTGAAAGAAAACCCATGCAATCAGCAAGACAAAGAGAAGAAAGGAAAGTTTGAACCCAATTGGCTAGGTCCTTATGTGGTTATCACAGTCTATGGTTCAAGAGCCTACAAGTTATCGACGCCAGAAGGGGATCTATTTGATGAACCTATCAACAGCATGCACCTGAAAAAGTATTATGTCTAAAAGTGGTTATCAAAAATCAGAAAAAGTCCTGAAGAAATACAAAAAAAAAATCAGAAAAAGTCCTGAAGAAATACAAAAAAAAAAATCAGAAAAGTCCTAAGAAATACAAAAAAAAATCAAAAAGTCAAGAAAAATACAAAATCCACAAGAGTCTAAGAAATACAAAAAAAATAGAAAAAAAAGAAATACAAAAAAAAAAAATTAGAAAAGTCCCGAAGAAATACAAAAACGGAAAAGTCCCTAAGAAATACAAAAAAATTAGAAAAGTCCGAAGAAATACAAAAAATCGAAAAAAGTCTTGAAGAAATCCAAAACAACAGAAAAGTCCTAAAAAAGGTTACCCTAGTGAAAACCGGCAAACAGGCATCTCGGTAGCGCAAAAAAAAAAAGTCGAGGGTGAAAACCTAGCGACAAGCAGTCTATTGACAAGAAAAATGCAATAAAAATAAATAGTGAAAATCTGGCAAACAGACACTATTTGTAGCTCTCCATCTATTGATTCATGTTTTGCACTTAACTTTTCAGCCTTCATTTTTCATACATCTTTTCCATCATCTTAGGGCCACACCAGCATCATGCTATCATCATTTTCCTCAAGCGATAATGTCTTATCATGGCTTGATTTATTGTACATATTCATTTCAGCAAGTTGTGTCAATACCAAGGGCAAACATTGGCATACTTGGGGCAATCGACTTTTAGGTTTTACTGAAACAGTGGGACAACGACATCAAAGCCAATCATGCGAAACAAAACAACCAAATCAAACCGTACAGATAAACATCCGATCATTGATCCATATCACAGTAGTTTTCAGTTGCGTACCTTATCATAACTCATATCTGGATGATCTATAATCTGAATAATGTTTGGAATAACATTATTTCATTTTTTTGAACAATGGTTGTTTAATTTTCGATATCATCTCTCTGGAGCACACTTGATGATGTACTGAACTAGAGTGGCAAGGAAAGAGGATGATTTTTCTGTCTGTTGTATTGAGGTTAATCATTCATCTGTTGCAAGTATGTCGTGAGACATGATTTCCAAAGTTTATCATTGCTGACAGTTCCAAATTTGCATCAGAGGGTGGTTAGTCTTTGTCTGTTCATGCAAGAAATGCTCAGGTCATCTCAGTTCAATTATACCTAGATGCTTGTGTTCGGTTGCTATATCAAAAATCATGAAAGTTGTACTCAGGTCATCATTGGTGCTAATTTCCCCTCTAATGCTTGTACATACTTCCAACATTTTAAAACGCTCTATGATGATTCAAGAAGGCTAGAAAAAGGGCTCAACAAAATGGTTAGTTTCATTTAGTTGCATTTCATTATGCATCATTGTACATAACTGCATATTGAATTTGCATCAAGAGTTTTGAAAGGCTAATGGTTGTCATGATTCTTTGGACTATTTGTGGAGGACAATGCGGACATTTGTTTCATTATCATTATCATTTATCGCATCATCATTCATTTCCTTTATATCATATATTTTATCATTCATTATCATTTCCATTATCATTCTCATTTCATCGTTTCATTATCATTATCATTTATCACATCATCATTCATTTCCTTTATATCATATATTTTATCATTCATTATCATTTCATTCTTTTTCATTATCATTATCATTTCATTCATTTATCATTCTCATTTCATCATTTCATTATCATTATCATTTATTGTATCATCATTCATTTCCTTTCTATCATATATTTTATCATTCATTACATTATCATTCATTCTCGTTCTCATTATCACCTCATTTCTTTATCATTTCATTATTTCGTTATCATTATCATTCATTTCATTATCATTATCATTATTTCGTTATCATTATCATTCATTTTAGTATCATTATCATATCATCTCATTTCACTACTATCATCATTCATCTCATTTTCTTATCATTATCTTATCATATTATTTCATTATCATTTCATTGTCATCCTCATTCCGTTATCATTCATTATTTTTAATTTTTCATTTATCCGTTCATTCTTATTACAAATCATTATATTTCATCACATATCATTTTATCATATATCACCTCACTAATCATATCAGTATTCATATCATTTTACATCATATCATATCCTTTTATCACACAAATTCATAATGCATATCATGAACACAACATTCATTTTTCATCATATTATTATCATTTACCTGCATTGAAAAATTCAAAAAAAATCAACATTCCAAAATCATTTTCATATCATTTTCCTAATCACATCATAAGTCATCCACCTGCATGACATCATTAGTAGACATCATCAAATCATCATCATCATAATAAAAACATCATATCAAATCATCCTGCATATCATGTTAGTCATTAACTCATCCAAATGCATACCAAAATCCATAGCACATAGAAATAAATGCATACCAAAATCCATAGCATATAGAAATAAATGCATATAACATCATCTCATCAAGGCACAATACATCATCAAAAATCATCACCGCTACATATCATAGCTCATCATCAAAAATACAAATGTCCACATATCCAATGAAACTGAAATATCCAAAGAAAAATACATGAGATATGATCAAAAAAATGATACACATGTGTGAAATGTATCTGCTAGCTGGTCGATGCCCCTGATAGAGCTAGTCCGGAAGGAGATGGCCTACCACTAGTGCTCGCATCTGAATCTCGTTGAGGCCTGGTAACCCCTAGGCTCTGTGTGCATGTCTGTGACCTGCTCCTGGTCCTGGTGCGAGACCACGGGAATGGCTCTCTGCGATCAGGAGGACATAACTCCTCATAACGAACTCAATAATACTCAGCCTCTCTTACCATCTCCATGCCCTCTGTAATGGCATCCCATAATGATGCACTCTCTACAGTGCCCATCAACCTCTGAGCAATGCCCTCAGCCTCCACTGCCCTCCGTCTGAATGCATCTCTCTCTGTCATCACCTGGGCTAATTGTGGGTCTAGGGTAGGTGCCTGTACCTGTGCCTGTGCCTGTGCCTGTGCCTATGCCAGTTGTGCTTGTAGCTGTACAATCAATCCATGTGACTGCATCAGCTGACTTTGCAACTGTCCATGTCCCTGTTGTCCCTACAGTGTTTGTACCTGGGTCTAAAGAGTAGCTATCTACCCCTGCTGAGATGAGGATCCCACCTGAATCATTGTTCGTCATCCAATACCTGTCCTAGGCCACCGCATGATCTGGACACCCCTCAGAATATCCAGCCTCAACCTCCTCAACACCTGTCCCTCATCCCTGCCATCATCTCCATCATCCCTATCGGAACTCTCCTCCTCTCCACTCTCCACCTCCTCTCCTCCAACTGCTCCCTACTCTCCATCGGCTACATCCTCCTATCTCACTGCCCCTAGCTATGGTACTACCAGAATAGGTGCTAGCTCATCAAGACTAGTAAACCGTGGAAAGGGATGTGTATGGTAATATAGAGAATACTCATCAGACATACTGGCATCAACAATGCATCGCCTATCATCCCATGCCTCGGGCGCTAATGACCTGAACTCTGTATATGTTTTCTGATAGGAAATACATGGCCCCCATCCGGCCTCATCTCTACTCCAGGCATAGTGTGCAACCCCCTATGGCATCCCCTGTGTGAATCCAAACTGTCTCTACACCTGCAACGCTAGAAGGCTCTCAAGAATGAAAGGAGTCCTCCCTATCAGGAACCGAAGAATGCATACAAATGGCATCACTAGATCATTTGTGTCCCATGGCTCACAATCAAGATATGGTCGCCATACCACTACATCCATATCATCTAGAAGTCGTCTCCAGTACTCCACCTTGCCCAGCTTGGGCTGGACAAGGAACATAGCATACGTATATACATAGGGCCTACCTGGAGGCCTAACTTTGGGGCACGCCGGTCTCGTCACAGCAAGATGCTCCCATGCCCAGATCTGTAGCAATGTCACACCACACAACAAACTGGAGGCACCCCTATACACCACCTGATGCAAATCATGATATAAGTGCGCTAACATACAACTCCCACATGCATATCTCTGCAGCTGTAGCAACATCTGCTCCAAAATCTTGCCCCATCCCACTGATAATCCCTTTGACCGGCGATTCGGACAAAGGAGACCTCCAATGAACGCACCCAAAACTGCAGGCAAGGTTGGATATCCTCAAAAGTTAGCCCATGGTACCCAGTACCTAGCTATCTGTGCATCACCGTACACCCTCCTCAAAGCATCTATACCCCTAAGCTCCTTGTGATCATAGTACACAAGGGCACCAACCATTGGGATACATAATATCCAATATACATTCTCTGGAGTCACCGTCACCTCACCAGTCGGCATATGAAAGGTGTTGTGCTCTAAATTCCATCGCTCTTCCAGTGCCGTCAACAATCCTCTATTGACCCGAATTAGCGGCATAGCTAACAAGGATCTCAAACCACATGTATCTATCAAAGCTACGTCAGTAGGTTTCAACTCGGGTATCCTATCCCACCCTGCCGAGTGTTGCTCTCTAATCTGGAGGTTTTTGAAAACCTCCTATTTTTCATCACAAGGATAATTAATCAGAATCATACCAATCAGTCAACCAAAATCAATTAAACTCATAATCTATCAGTGACCTATATCAAGTGAACTATATCAGTGAACTATATCAGATCCATATCAATAACTCGTATCAACACATCATATCAATGACCCATATCACACAATCAATCCTATCAGGCAAACTAATACAAAATCTATCTAGCTGGATATCATATCAATCTGCTCTACCATCAATTACTATTTGTTTTCTATCGCAGAAAGAAAATTTATCAAAAGTCATATCAATCATTTATCCGACATTTACTCTTTATTTTTCATTCATGAGAAGCAAAGTTATCAGTTCAACCTACTCTTTGTTTTTGAAACAAAGTTGTCTGACAATTACTCTTTGTTTTCTACTCTCGAAAGCAAAGTTATCACTCAAACACCAAATTTTTCATCATTTCTATCCATATCGCCATGGTGACATGACAATTTACCTATCTGTTGACCAAGGAAGCAATATATATCATCATTTCCAAATTCCTATCATGAAATCATACATTCTGCCTATTTTCACTATATGTGCTACTTTGCGGCCTCTATGCGCTAAAACCCATATGCGCTACTTTGTGGTCTCTATGCGCTAAAACCCATATGTGCCATTCTTTTCGCTATATGCGCTCAAACAGTTCCCCTATGCGCTATTTCCTATATGCGCTCAAACTCTACACCTAAGCGCTTTATTTCCGGGATGCGTTATTTCCCTATATGCGCTACTATTTTTCTTAAATGTGCTTTACTCCTAAATTTATTATGGCACCCTATATGCGCTATTGTTTTTATTGAAAGCGCTATACTGGTTTCATACTAAAAATGAAATCTCTAGCCTATATGCGCTACCGTTTTCATCGAAAGCGCTATACTGGGTTTGTGCTACACATGTAATATCTACCCTATATATGCACTATTTTTTTCATCGTATGCACTACAACATTCATCGAAAGTGCTCAAACGTCATTTTCAAACCCAAAATCTGTGGAAAAAATAGTAAATTTTGATTCAAAACGTAAAAAATTTTAGACACGCGCGGTTAGATCGACTCATCGGTGGTCCATACGCAGCTGGCCTCTGGTATCGGTGAGATCTCTCAAATCGGTGGTGATGATATGGAATCTCCATGTCGCAAGGTCACTCTCAAAACTACAGTATTCACCAAGTCAAAAAGTGCAAATGATTTGTCTCTTTCTACTTTTTTACCTTTTAAAGGTCAAACAAGGGCAAGTTTGTTGCCTTTTGACTTTGTTTTCAAAATGGGACCTTTTTTTTTCATCATTTGTCAAGAGCTAAATCAATCTCTCTCATCCGTGCTTTACCTCCCGAGGGGGCATCATCAGCAACAACACCGAAAGCATATCAGGGGCAAAAATCTTATTTTCTTTGAAGCAATGTGTTTTACACATCACTTCAAAGAGGGGCAAAATGTATATGTCTAAAAATGGCCATGATTAAGCTTGTTAATTAATTAAATATAAATTATTTAATTAATTCTCCTAAAGTCATCTACATATAAATAAATTTAATTATTTATTTATATTGTTCATTCTTATGATTCTTCTATATTAATTAAATAAATAACTTTATTTAATTACCACCTTCCACCTTCCGCTTAATTAAATTAAATAAATTTTCATAATTTATTTATATTTAATTATCATATTATTCCAAATTTGAAAATTTGAATTCAAAAATGGAATAATCTCTTCATCCCATAATTAAATTAAATATTAAATATTTAATTTAATATTTTCTTCTCACTCCACAAATAATTAAATATAATTAAAATTCACTTCTAAAAACATAATTAAATATAATTTATTTAATTATGCAAATTTCTATATCCATCTTCACTTACAAATTAAATAAATTTATTTTATTTAATTGTAAACTCATTCTAAACTTATTCTTCAAAACGGAAAATTCCCTTCGGATCTCAATGACGAAAATTGAAGGAAAAGGGAAACCTTCTATCTCCCTCTCAAACTTACGAAAATCTTCCACTATCCATTCTAACAAGTTTAATCTGGGTTGTTAAATCAAATTAGCCAATCGAATCCTTTCAAAGACTCTATAAATGTTGGTGCAAATCCAAGCTTTGGTTACACATGCATACACACGACGAACACGCGAATACACATGACGAACACATGCATACACACGATGAACACACACATATACACTTAATCAGCTTATGCACTCACATCCTTTTAGCATCACAGCAATATTTTCATCTTAGCATAGTCTTGCATTGAGCATAATATGCATTTTTATTTACATCTCATTCTTCAGCTGTCCATTTTGTTGAGCTTCATCTGCTGAATCTAAGAGCAATCAGAAATAACAAAACGCTGGAGTTAGAGAGAAATAAGACGAGTTCGGGGAAGCTGCGGTAACAGTTTGTTCATTCTGTTTTCCTTTTCAGTTATCTTGATATAATGTCTTATTGATATGTGTTTGAATTCATTCATAATTGATACATTTTTCACTCACACAGCTGCAGGTTCAAAACAACAGTCTAGAACTCTATTTTCATCATCAGATTTGGCTTTACAATGTGCAATGAACCTTGTCTAAATCATATTTAAAAGAAAATTCAAAAGGGCAGGGGAAGAGGAAAGTTCCTAGATCTGAAACTATTGATGAACAGTGATAATGGAGGACTCTACAGTGGATAACCTTCCCAAACTAAGTTCCACTTAACCAAATCAACTCACAGTCTCATGAAACTAGTGAAATCTTCTAAGGTCTACAAATTTCAACCATTCATTCACCATAAAGCATGAACAAAAGATAGAATTTAAGTGCAACATTCAATTCATGTCCAGACTAGATTTACACTACTACTTATCATCAACAAACACCAAAAGGCATGGACAAGGAAGGGTATCAACACAACAGAATTCTTCAATACCAATGAACAGCATCTACTAATCTACCAAAGCAAGTTAAACACATGGAATCTACTCAAATTCACTAACTATGAGGAGAAGAATCATGAAACATGAAATGGAACTCAAGAATCCACCAAAATCAATGAATTTCTATTAAAATTTCAGCAGCATGTCTTTACAACAACTCAACTCTCTCTTGAAAATGAGAGGAGATCCCCTATTTATAGTGTCCAAAAAGCAAAATTAATGGCCAATATTTAATCCCATTGTGTGGCCAAGATTCACTACAAATTAGGGTTTCACCTACCCCCAAATATTTTACAATATAAAATACACTTTTGTCTTCTAGTCTATTTTGTCTTCTAGTGGGCAGTGTTGTAGCAATTTTTTCCTTTAGTTGGTTGCCTTTATTGCAACTATACTGTGAGGAATTCATCATCAATCACTGGATTCCCCTCATGCTTCTTCACAGTAGCAAGCTCCACGAACTTGCCTATCAATGCATGGAGCTTATTCCACTCCATTATATTAGATTGAAGCACTTGGAAGTTCAACTTCCTGGACTGGCCGGTAATCACATCCCAATCTTTATCACATTTGGGAGTATTATTTATCACTTCCTCAGATTGGGTGAAGGCACGAACAGCATAATCCATAGTCTAGTGTGAGGGCATCGGTGGCTCCATCCTCCATCTTCTTATGGAAGTAAGGCTTTATCTTTTCTAGATCTAGCTTGATGGAGGGAAAATCATACTCTGTCATTAGCTTCAGGTATTCCTCACAAGTCATCCTGATTTCCTTGGCCCAATCAATACTAAGCTCCACTTCATGGAGCACCCATTCCAATATTTATCTTCTGTGATCAAGGCCCAATTTCTAGGTTTCTACCAGCCAATGATCATCTTTTGCTAGTGCAAGCTCCTTTTCCACCATTCTCTCAGGAATCTTGAGGATAGCCTTGAGTTTAGGGTATGTAATTTTATATAATTTCGGGAAGTCAATGCAAAATTTTCCTATGCCTTCAAGTTGCTTTTGCACTTCCTCAAAACTACTTGTCGTTCTAACAGCCTGGCCGATGCCCATATTTCCATTGTAAACCACCCATCGGAACCAATCCTCAATGGCCTTCATCCAGTTCTTTCTCCTTTCTAGCTTCTTGATATGGTCTTTCGAGAGTAGTAGAGGAGTAGCTAATGATGTTCAGGGAAGCTCCTCAGTCGAGGACCATTGTTGCATGTAGGTTGTTAGTTCTGCTACTTGTGCTTTTAATTCCTCCTTAGAGGTCTTTTCCTTATTCATCTGATGCACAATAGTAGCAACTGATCCTTGAAGATCATTTTTTTGTTCTCTCATGGTCATTCCCAAGTCAATGGTAGAGATATTATAGCTAAATCCTTCTCCTTCCACCACCGGAGTAGCTATCTGCACGGTCCTTTATCCTAAGGAATCCATTGTTAGATGGGATCTGATCTTCGGTTTCTTCTACTTCTTTGTGCTTATCTGTGCCTAAGCCAAGATGGCTTCCAGCCTCTCTTTTAGATCCATGAGGATGGGGGCCTTCTTCTACAATTGCGTTTTCTAGCCATTCAGGCATTTGGGATCCTTCCTTTGGTGATTCATGATCACCTTCATCCTTTTGAGTGTGATGGATCTCCATTTCTTGGTGACCCAGGGCCTTTTTTTTTGTCTTTTCTTCCTCTTCTTCATCTGAATCTTAAATAAATATAGCTTCTTTCTCTGGAGATTCAATGGTGACTATGTTTTTCCTGGGGCTACCTTCCCCTTCGGATCTCTTCTCTTCTTCTTCTTCCCACCCATGTTCTTCATTATGCTCGACTTCTGGGCTTTTCCTTGCTTCAACCTCTTCTTCAGGCTTATCTTCTTCTTTCTTTTCCTCTTCCTTTTCTTCTTCTTCTTCCGAAGGAGGCATTTCTTCATCATGTTCAGGGATTTTGTCTTGTTCCCCAGTTGAAGGTTCTATGGTTACCTCCATTTCTTCATTTGTGTCCTTCTCTTCAGAGGGTTGCTTCCCAACTTCCTCCCGAACATCCCTGAGTTGTTGGGCCAACTCTTCCTCGAGCTCCTGATCGGAAGTTTATACAATGTATTTTGAACTAGGATCTTCAGTGTCTTCCTCGGAGGATTGTGTTTCCTCCTCTTCATGCACCACTTCATCAATAACTAGGTGTTGATGCTTAGGATACTCATGATAATCATAAGCTTCTTCCTCCATTTCTTTTACTGCCTCCCTCTCTTGTCTCTCCAACTCCTCATAAATATGCATTGTTTCCTCCATTTTTGGTGGCTCAGTCAGAGGAGTAGGAACAGGGAGGTAGGAAACAACTTGTGCTAGGGCAGCCTGTACTGTATGATTCATTAATACTCCTGATAGCTCTATTGGTATGTTTTTCATATGGCTAGAAAAGGCTTCTGGGAGCGAGAGGGTGGGAATTTTCATTGTTACAGTTTCCAATGGAAGGGTTGTTGATGGAGACATAGAGGCAGAAGAGAGAGGGAAAGTGGTAGTAGAGGAAGAATCTATCACCATAATTTGTGCAGTAGGAGAGGTAGAGGCAAGGTGAACCAAAATTTCCACCACAGGTGGAGAAGAAGAAAGCATTACTTGAGAAGCAAGCAGAGGAGTAAGGGCAATAGCAATGGCAGTAGTTGTGGCAGCAAGAGTAGAGGCAACAAGTGGGGACTTTCGCTACTCTGCCTCTTCTTCCTCTCCCTCACGGAGTGGGTCCTCTTGAATGGTGGGCATCTCAATGAAACCACCTGACTTATTTGATTTCTTAGAAGTCTCCCATTCTGATGCCTTTCTTGAGTAGACCTTGTGCTTAGGCTAGTGTTCAACCACCTCGTTTCTCTTCTTTGAATGGGTAGTGGGAGGAGACTTTGAAGTTTCTCCAGATGGGGCAGCAGTAGAGGTACTATTAGTCTCACTCTTCAACTCATCCTCGAGCTCGCCATAGGTCAAAGTTCACCTTGGAATTTTAGTTGAGCAACCTGTCCATCAATCCACCGCTTCATTCTTCCCTCTATTGGTTTCATCAAAATATCAAGGTCATTGACCTCTTCCTCATTCTAGTCAATCAGGGGCAATGGCAGGTTGGTGACGGCATCATATCTTGGATCTATCACTATGTTTTCATCCTCCACAACTTAGTCGGGCATCGAAAACAAAAGGACTATTTTTACAAAGTACGTCATCATGCGCATGTAGTGCCTCATGCGCACCTCTTTATCATCTCTGTAATTTTCCCAAAAGTCTTCAACTTTATGTAGGTGGGCATACTCCTTTCCAACCATTTCCTTAAGTCTTTTGTATGGATCCATCTATGGCCTGGTTCTGTGGAGCTCCAAGTTATATTCATTTATCTCCTTTTCAAAATATTTCACACATTGGGATACAGGGATTGCATACATGCCCTGGCCAAATGTTAGAGGATATGGAATTCTTGGTCTGTGTTTGTCACTCAGTAGCATGTGAGCATGCTGCAACTACCTGGAGAGTTCAAGTAATACCAACCAGTCATTTGGGTACCGGGGCAGCTTATATGGCCTCTCTAAGAAGCCCTCGACTCTAATATACATGAATTTAGGAAACTGAATAAAGTAAAAGTCGAGCCGGCGAATGAAGGCGTTAGCACTATGAGTGACTCTCCTTTCGAGGTCACCTCTAAGCAATCTGATAATGTGCCTGATAAAGGCATCATTCACTCTGCAATAGTCCTTGAAATTTCTATAGTGGAGTTGTGGGTATTTGTCATATACCTTTAATTCTCTCCCCGAAGTTCTGCTTGGTGCCACAAACATTCCTTTGTATTGAGCACATTCGGCTAGTAGATAGACCAAGTATGAGGTCATATAGAACTATGAGGTCTTATTTACAGCTATGAACTGCTCATGTAGGAAGTTGCTAATCATTCCTACCTAATGAAATTTAGTCTCTCCTCTGATGATTTATTCTATGAAGTACAACATCCATTCTTGGAAGAAAGCTGCAATCAGGAGGCCCATGACTCTGCTTAATAAGGTTACCAGGTCATGGCAGTCCTCATAGAAATCACTTCTAAAGAGCTCTTGAGGTACTTTGCTTGCGCTACACCTCTTCTCCTTAACCAGTATTGATTGATCAGTTTCTTGCACTTGAGGGGGTCATCCTTCCACATGCTCTCAACATACACCTTGGATGTCTCCTCCATTTCATCAAAGGTGGGGATATGGAAAGTTTTCCCAATGGACTTGGAGGACAGGTCAACCAATATATTGCTATCCCTATCCACAATTCTCTTAGTGTTCTTCTGATATGCCTCTCTGCAGGCCATTACTAATTTAGGAGCCATGAGGGCAGGTGGGAACCCAGTGGCCTTGGCCAACCCACTCTTTCTAATCTTCTTGGCATTCTCTATGGTAGGGTTGACAATGACCCTCTTCTTGAATTCATCAATGTCAATGTGCCTCAAGTTAGTATCTGAGACCTTGTCCCAATCTGTGGTGACCTTTGACTTGAGGTCCTCTCCTTGAAACTTGTACTTAATTTGATCATTTTCCTCCTTCCCTCTTGGTTCTTTGGCATCTTTCTTTCCCTTTTCCTTCTATATGGATGCTTCTGAAGGTCCTATAGTTGGTTCCATATATTCTGCAAGTAAAGGAGCAATAAGCATATTCAAGTGTAAAACATGAGAAATGTTAGCATAATGATAGAAAAACAACGTTAGATCAAGTAATTCATCATTCACGGATCCTAACGTTTCTTTCAGATCATCATTACCCTTTTGTTGGAGGGAGATATGGAAATACGTTCCCCAAGGTGTGGACTTCCCTGGGCTAGCAGCCATTTTGGAGGCAGTTACAAACGAACAGGAAACAGGGCATGACAATCCGCATAGTTCCACCTACATCAGGTTTTTGTCTAGAGGTGGGACCCATCAGGAGGTTAAATCTTTTTAGCACGTGGGTTGGATTGCTCTTGATTTTTTGGAAGCTTATCTTGGTCATTTAGGCTTGCGGAAGCAAAGGGTGCGGGAGCAGGAGGCCTCTCGGCCGTTTTGGGCTTCGCCATTTGAAACGACACTAGAGGGAAGGAATCCTGCAAGGGACATCCCATGATGCAGGGCCCACGGTTGGGGATGATGGCATCATTTTATCTTTGAAGTTCAAAGGGATCATATGAACGCGGGCAGGGAGATGCAGGAAGATAGTAGACTGAGGTAGTTCAAAATGGCAGAGGCAGAACAGAGTTTCAAGTTCGACGACCCACATAGTCAGGTCTGCAAGGGGGTCATGGCTTAAGTTGTTTGTTCACAAATAGCCAAAAGGAAGCAGAGGGGTCAAACCCCGCGTAGCGGGCCGACGGAGGTCATTGACAATTTCGAAGAGGTGAGAGTGGGATGGCGGCCCGCGGGCGATCACCTATATGGAACCCTACACTTAGTTTTTTCATTTTGGGCTCAAACAATGGCAAAAAGTTTTGGGTCCACTAGGTGGTCGAGTGGTCAACCGAGGCCGTTCGGAACGGCAGACACCCAACAGAAGCCCGCGGATGGAAGTCCACAATGGGCATCCCGTCAAGGACTCAGAGTTAGACATTTTAGTGCAGAGGATCAAACAGAGACAGCCAGGGCAGGGCCTACTCATTGGAAGGATCCCAAGGCTTCGTTGTTTTGGGAATGGTCATGTAAGTGGCGATGGGAAAATGGAAAAAGTCTGAAAGGGATGGTCTGCAAGGAGTTAGGTATGAAGTTTAGGTGACAGACATGGACGCCGCGGGACCCGCAAGGCGAGTGGTCTGGACCAATCGGCCGTTCGGAACAGCGCATCATGAGGGGCGATCCAGGTGCGAAAGTCTGCACCCGTAGACCCATGGGAGTGAAAATCCCTAGTTTTAACTTATGATTTTTTCTTAAGTTTGAATGGCGACGGCCGCGAGTAGGTGCCTTTCTGCATACACGAGCCCAGAGGGGACAAAAGTCAATGTTTAAAGTTTGGAGTTTTAAGGAACAAGGCAATGACATCGGGCACTTTGTGAGCCACAAGGATCCGATGGCCCTGATTCAAGAATGACCGTGGGGACCCCAAGTTCTGCGCATGCTTTTTGGGCAATTTCAAAAGGATTTCTAAATTCTAAAATATGGGTTTTGTTTGCCTTGATGTGATCTAACTAGTTTTGGGCCTTCTTTTATCATAATTTTAACAACTTTTGCAAAAATAAAAGAAAACTCACAATAAAGGTGGCACCAGAAAACTGACCTAGAAAACTTGATGAATGATGTGAAGAGACTGCAAATAACGATGCTCAGATGGCAACGAGATCCTGCAGGCGCGAAGGCAGCGATAGCTAGAGGCTTTGACAAATTTCTAAGAGTCTAATGATGAAAATGACTTGTCAAAAGTGACTATTTATAGAATTTTATGCATTAAATGCCTGCCATTAATGCAAGTACAGAAGTAGCCAAGGTTGGTTAGCACACAATTCAAAAGAGCCAGTTGCGGGAACAATAGGATCTGCAAGGCAGACGACATTCGTGAGTTGGTCGTTTGACGAGTCAGCACAAAAAAATCAAAGGGAGCCGCAGATCCCACGAAGTGGGTGCAAGTGGTGGGTCGGTCGTTTGGAATGGCGATGAACCGATGGAGTTTCGTAGAGGGTAGCTCGCAAGAGCAGACCCACATGGCATGAAGGATAGCAGTTTGAAAGTTCAAGGGAAAACTGCCAAGGAAACACTGCAGGAGCTAAACACTTGGAAATTTTGAGGGTAGCAAAATTTGGTCAAATTAGGATGATGACTCTAGCAGTCCTTGACCACTTAGGACTCAAGACAGGGAGCACACAAAACTAGGCAATAGCAAAAGTGACTCAGCCAAGCGAAAGGAGAGGGTCCCCGTTCTAAACGGGGCTTGTGTGCTATAGGCACAACAAATAATATTTCTAAAGTCCATGTAGATCCTCATTTCCCCATTTTTCTTCTGAACCAAAACTATGTTGGCCACCCAAATTGAGTGATGGATTGGTATATGATTCTAGCTTTTAGCATCTTGTCAATTTTCGTGAAAATGGAATCAGTAACCATAGGGTTATAATTTCTCTTTTTTTGTCCATAAATTTCTTTAAGTCATAATGACACTAGGAGAAAAATTCCTTGTATTTAATTAGTAATGCCACCAGCTTCTTTTCTTCAAGAGTACAACATTTACCTATGTATACTAACTTTGGAGACTCAACATGTACAATATTCACAGCCTCATATTCGCCAGCATTGCTCATGGATTCATTCATTTTCCTTTTAATTTCCTGGTCATGTCTATCAAATAAATATTCCAAAGATACTAAACCCTTAGGAGTCTTATTACCTTTTAACTAAATAATTTTATCCTCCAAATCTTGTGCATCATCTGGGCAGAATTCTTTGCAATCATTAATGCTACCCTCAAAGAAGGTCTAAGTAAAAATTTCAGCATTCTCTAAGAAGGCCTGAATTTGCTTGTTGTTTTCAAATACTTTCCAATTATTAAGATTATTGAGGACACTAGGCCTATAAATCATCTCAATCTTGTAGGACTTCTTCTTGAAATCAGGATGACGAAGTAGTAAGGAATAAGATTTTGCTAAAGAATTAGCCCTAGAGTTTAACTCCCTAGGTATAGCTTTTATATAGAAAGCATCAAAGTCTTCAATAGAATAACACACTTTATTTTGATAATGTCTCAGTATTTCATTCTTAACTGTGAAAACCTTGCATACCTATTTGAATATTAGTTCGTCATCTTTCAAAACTTTGAGCATTTTAATTTCCTTATCATTTGCCTCAAACAACCCTAATAACAGGGCTTCATACTCTGTATTATTATTAGTGTTTGCAAACTCCAACTTGTAGGAAAAAGAAAATACTTCACCTATAGGGGAAATTAGAACCACGCCTTCTCCTGACCCAAAAATAGAATAAATTCCATCAAACTCCATTATCCATAATTTAGAGGATATATCTGGACTAATAACTTTGGTGCTTTTATCATGATCAAAGAGGAGCACATAATTCCCAAATTTGTATTCCTCGTAGAGGATTTGTGATCTAGGATATTTTGATTTAAGTACCAAAAATTTTGCCTTAGGTTCAGGGTCTAGATGTACCTTTTTGTTTCCTATGGGATTAGTAGCATAAGACCAGTCTAATTAAATCTCACCTCCCAAATCCTTGCAAAAACTTCTACTTAGGAGCATACCATAACTAGCAGGGATATCTGCCACTAAGATTGTGAGCTTCAACCTCTTGTTAGGGTGGACTGCAAGCACAACTTAAGCATCCTTAATTTTACCTACCAAATGAACCTAATTAGATTCCATTGAATAGCATTTTTTGAAGGTCATTGTCAAATTTAGTCCCAAAGCTCGAGCAATCTATGCTGGCATAACATTATTTGAGGCACTAGAATTGATAATGCAGTTGCTTAACCTAAATCCATTAAAAATACGGAAACATAGAATGGATTAGGTTTGTCTTCCATAGGACTTGATGCAAGTACCTTACTATATGTTAAACTAGATGTTGGATCTTTAGCATTAATCATTTGTTCATCTAGGGCCATATGAGTTTCTGAGCGTCCAAATTTTATATATTCCACTAGTCTCTCTAATTCTTTAGGATTTATTCTTAATTTCTCAGCCTACGAAATCTGCACCTTAGAACTCTTGTAAAATTCAATTATATCAAAAGTTCCCATAGGATTCTCTATAGATGAGGTATTTAAGGTTTTTGGAGGATCTTTTGTTAGTCTCTAATGTGTGTGAGATGTATTTTCACCTTTAGAAGTAGCATTAGCTTTACTGAGTAAAATTTTAGGAGAACCTTAAGTACCTTTTTGGTTGGTGTTCTATTGACTTTGAGTCACAAAAACATAGGTAGGATCATCCAGAGTGATGTATACATCTCCTCCCCTTTCATCATCAGGTTTGAATTCAAAATATCTTATTGCAAAGTTGCCATACTAATTAGAAAAATCACCTTCATCAATAACTTCTTTGATAACCTCCTTCACAGTGGTCATTTACATAAACCTATTCATTTCAAAGAATTCTGCTCCATTATGATCCAAATTGAGATGAAAAGCACACATGTTCTTCTTATCCCCTCTATAAGGTGCTTCTATTTCCAATCTTTGTTGAGTAGGAGGTAGAGGAAGAGTTTTCTTACCAGGTTGGAAATTTCCTCTTGTTATATCTTGGTAAGGTTGGGTGTTCTTTGGTATTTGTCTCTTCAAATAAATTATATCATTGGAAAATCTTTGAATCATGGGGTCTGAGGAGGTAGAGGCCTATTATTTATTTGAGTGCATTTCTCTCCCATTTTTCCATTGCAATAAAATC
Source organism: Sequoia sempervirens (assembly GCA_007258455.2). Classification (NCBI taxonomy): domain Eukaryota; kingdom Viridiplantae; phylum Streptophyta; class Pinopsida; order Cupressales; family Cupressaceae; genus Sequoia; species Sequoia sempervirens. The sequence goes on from VDFB02168118.1 coordinate 106,300,293, forward strand.
ATCTTCCAACTTGATGGCCAACATTTGTGCGGATTCTAAGTTAGCTACTCATGCTCTCTTCAAGAGGAGACTAATATATGGATGATGTGTGTTAATAAAGAAACACTTTTGCATCCCCTATGGGGATCTTTTTGCAGCATCAATTATATTTTTTATCTTGTTAAATTTAGCTATGAATTCCCTCATAGGTTCATTTATATCTTTCTTTAGTTGATTCAATTGTGCTATTAAAGTGAGGTCATCATCTGCACTTTAAACTTATTTTCAAACTTTATTTTCATGGTGTTCCAATTATTAGTAGAAGCATTGGGTAGATGGTAAAACCATTCTACAACAACAACTACAAGATAATCCATGAAAAATTAGACTACCAAATCTTCATGTTGTGCATGAAGCACAACACAAGCGGCAAAGAAAGCATTTATGTGTTCTTCTGGTGAAACCTTCCCATTACCTCTAGATTTTGAAAAATTATTATGGGAACCTTTTGGAAAATCATTTAAATTAGCACCCATAGATAAGGGACCAATAGCTACTCCCCATGGGACTGGTGGTTGGTTAGCCATATTGTGAGAAAAATTAACAACCAAAGGAATAACAGTCATGTGCAATATCAATACTTGACAAGTAGAAAAATCTAGGGGTGGTTTGGTTTGAGAAGGGAGTTTACTCTTGGCTTTAACCTTTCTTTTGGAAAGAGTTGAATAAGGAAAGTTATCTTTCTATAAAGATTCAAAGACAAGATCAAGAATACCTTTATTCTTGTTCCCTCTAGTGTATCTTCAAGAATCCAAGATGAATTCTAAACTATTTGAAAAACCCTGTATAAGATGACTCAAAATTATCTTCCATTCATTTCCCCAATAGATTTGCCAAAAATTTGTTGGCTAACAGTTTGGAAACCTTGAGATTTTACCCTTGACTCTTTGTCTTAAAGGTGTAATTGTTACCAACAGCTCAAGTTAACCGTTACTTATGTGAAATGACCACTCTCTGAATTTTATAGAGGTACAACTCCCTCTTAAATTTTCAATATAATCCTAAAAAAACTTTAAAATAAATCAATTATATAAGATTTTAACCTAAAAGTAGTAAAGGAATATAACCCAATAGTAGAAAACTTTCTAATATTAGATGCAATGAAAACTAAAATATCACCAACACTAGCGCAAAGACTAGTGTACACCGTACAACATATAAGTAAATAAATTCCAACTCAATATAACCCAAGAATGAAACCAATTAAAGAGATAAAACAATCATATGCTCAAACAGGAAATATAACTGAATAAGAATAACTTAAACACACAGATTCAAGATATCCTAATTATATCCATAAAAAGAAATGTGCATAGAAGAATAGGGGTTCCAATATTGTCTAATATGTTGAAATTGAAGATATTAAGTATCAAAAATGGCCAGAGAGAATCACTTTGTCTTAGTTATAAGCATATATAAGTGGTTAAGTAACCGCTTCTTTAAAAGATAAATGCCAAAAATAAAGTCTCTTTGAATAACTATGAAATAGAAAAGCAATTGAAATTCATGATGGTGGTTCTTCATTAACTAGTTCACCAATCGACTGGGATAATGATGTGGCAATCCTCTTTTGAAAAGCTTCAAAAGGTTTTATAACAGTTGGCATCTCCTTATGTTGAGGAATGGTGACATTTCCAACTCATAGCCTCAATATTGCTTTGTTGTCTCATCCTACTTTGAGCCTCTTCTCATAGGTAACAGCTCGCTCGGTTGATTGAAATAAGACTAAGTCAACACCACTCAATTTTCTAAGGCTTTCAGCATTGAAAGGCCAAGTATTAGTGACATCATTGATTAAATTTTTTAATTTCTCCTTCAAAACCTTTGCATCTTCATCACCACTTCATTATTTTCCCAACCTGACTATAAACCAAGTGTAGAGAGATTTGTATAGACTTCCTCATTAATTGCATTTCACTCCATCAATATCTTTCCAAACTCTTGTAAAATTTTCTTAACTATGCAAAGCTTCCATTCCACAGTCTCTTTCCATATCATACAACAACTATCGATAACATGTGGAAGGATTTGTTCATTAACCAATTTCTCAGGTCCTAGGTTTATCATTCCCCCAAGTTCACCCATAGTGTTATTCCACATAGTATCTTCAATTTTGGCTAAGGTGATGTCCTTTTCTACTTCCATTTTTAGAATATATGCATTTTGATGCAATTTTTGCATTTTGGAGATAAATTGACTTCCTTTATTTAATATGTTTTTCAGTCCATTCATCTATAGCTTTCCCAAATACCTTATAGTTTTGTATCCTACTTACCACCTCTTTCCTAATTGTTGGCATTGGATCAAATGTAGCTTCAACATGGGTGAAAGGTTGAAGAGTGACATGTCAAAGACAGACTTCAAACATTCAGTGAAGACTCAGACTTGACTTTTCAATACATCTTTGCTCTTTTTGTCTTTGGCAGTTTGTTTGACCAACATGGCTATTGTAACCTAAAAATTATGCACATCTCCATCCCTTGTAGATGACCCTAATTTTACTCTAGTGACGTTAAAATCACTATCCTTTGCTTGAGAAACTTCTTTCTGCACTGAGGGGTGAATAACTTCCACACAAATATTTTGTGTTATCATCTTCTAATATCCTAGATGTGGTTTTTAATTTCTTAGGATTAGGAGTCCTTTTAATTAGTTGACCAGCAAGATCTTTTTTTGGAAGACTTTCCTAAACCATTTTCCTTTTCCTTGACAATGTTTTATCCAACCAAGAGGAGGTAGGAGTGGCAATTTATTTGGAACGAGAGGATCCAAATAGAGTCCTTCTCAATGGAGGGGTGATAGAATGCTCATTTTCTAGAGAGGAAGATGGAGTAGGGCCTACCCTAGGAGATTCATGTTCCTTATCAGCAAAATGAGATCCGTGGGAAGAAGAAAATGTACTTGCACGGGATGGAGAAGTAGAGACATTCACTACTTCTTCCTCATCTTGAGTTGCTTCTTTATCTTCATCTTGTTGAGAAAGATCAGGGGCATCTTATCCACATGTTTTCTTTGGAAAATTACCTTATGGAGGTTCATCACCCCCACCACCCTGATTTTCTAATGGCACCTAATGTGTGTTAGAAAATTATGTTCATGAGGCTACAGGAGACTAACTCCTCTCTCCTTGAGGATGAGTGCTTTGTGACCTAGTAGGAGGGCACTACTTTTCTACCTTCTTAACAACCCACTCTTTTCTTCTATTCAAGACAACTGTAGTATTTTCCTTAATTGTTTCTATCTCTTTGATACTCCAATCCATAGTTACAATAGGCTAGATAGAAATATATTTGATAAAAATGAGATCCACTAAATCTTATTCATCATCAATATCTCGAATATCCCAATTTAGATTGAACAACTTTATTTATCTCAAAGAAAAACTCATCCACCATCTTCTCCTTACTTCATACTCATCAACACAATCAGCCTAGTAATCCTCTAGGTTTGGAATATGATGAAAAGTACGATCTAGTTGTAGGTTATTTTTTATAATTTTTTTACTATTGAAAGGAAACCTAGAATCATAAGAGTGCAAAGTATACTTAAATAGGTCTCTCTCGATATCGAGTGCATCTAACATAAAGTTGCATGAGAAATAACCAAGTCCAATGGGAAACAGTATGTTGACCTTCTTCCTTTCCTGGCACCTCTTATTCACCTCAGCTAGTTTCCTGCAAACTTCTATTAACACAAATCTATCTTCAACATATCGAGGTACTTTTAATGGAGGACCATCAAAACCTCCAACCCTAATATATGAGAACCTTTACAATTGAATGAAATGGAGCTCCCATAAGTATCAATCAACTGTGTGGCTTCAAGAGTAAGTATCAGATTGATATCTCAGTACAATTTGTGGGTTACTCTCATAGTGAAAGTGTCATTAATCCTCCTATGATCATAGACACTTTTACCCAATTTTAGTTTTTCATAGTAATCAAAAATTGGGACTTCCTCTCATGGATACAGACTTGGTCTTAATCCTGGCCAAGGTCTTGTACTAGCAATAGTATATATTAAATATCAGGACATGTAGAAGAACCTGTTAATTTAGAAATGGACAATCATGTGATGTACTTGGTCACGGATAAGTTGAACCTAGTCCAAGCATTGAGTTCCTCCCAATATAATCTGAATGAATAAATACATCCATTCCTCAAATTCATGATCTTTCTCACTTCCTCTTAGCCTATGTAATAATACAATTATATCATAAATCTCATTTACAAAATGGTTCTTGTGTAGGTTTTGGGGTAGCTGGGATTTATCCCTCCTAGGTGTGGCGAGCCATTCCCTGGCAATCGTATTTCTATATGACCCTTTATTTTCTAAAAAATAGGTCTATGACAATATGAATCAAACATTGATTATTTTTCTACTCTCTGATATCCTCAAACATGAGGAAAAGGTATCTCTTTGTAATTTCACCACTAATCTATTATCCTTATAAGTCTTGACCTCTCGGGTTTCATGGTCATAATGACATACACTTTATTATCAAATCTAGACATTGAATCACAATAGGAAAGGCAACCACTTGCAACAACTCACTTTCAATCAACCTTTATATGATCGTTGGAGGATTAGGTTCCGCAATTCTTTCCTAGAAATCATCTAAGCTCACATTCCCTAGCTTGGTATCTCCAATTTCCGACATAGTATTGGTTAAACCAAAAACATACTCATAGCCCTGATATTGGTATTTCATTATGACTAAAACTGTAGGGTACATATAAAATTCACAATTGGGAAACTTATACCAGTACAATCCTTCACTCAAAAATTTAACTCCTAGCTTAATCTAATATAGAAATGGTACCTTTCAGTGTGTTTCCAATTCCCAGACTAGCATCTACAAGAATTCACTTCTTCGCTTTACTACATCTCTTCTTCTCATCTCAACTGAATTGAGCATTTCTTAATAGCTTGAAATACCATAAACCCTTTATAATTAATGCTTATATGGATGAATGTTCAATTTCCCATTTGTTGAGCTTGGCATGTGTAACCATTCATATCTTCATTTCACTTAACCACTCTTTCAATATTTGAAAAAGAACAACTAAGAGGGACTTTTTGGTAGGAGTAGTTCTCATAACCTCATTGGAAACCGACAAAAGCTTCATAACCATTATAAATTCCTACAACACTTTATGCTTAATGTATTTTGCATATTACATTTAAGAACAAAAACCTTCACTAACATCCAAGAAAAAAGAGGAGAAGTTCTCATAACCTCATCGAAGACCGATAGAGGTTTTGAAACCTTTAGAAGGCTCTGAAATGACTTCAACTTTGGTGGAACTTATAAAATTTGGGACAACTTCTTTAGACGTTGACAACCATTTTGGACTTGGTAAAGACCAAATACTTTATGAAATAGATTTCAAACATGTCAAACAAGAGTGGGGTTTTAACATCTTGAGTGCGGGCCGACAAAGTTTCAAAAACCATAAGGAAAACTGACGACCTTATACTTTTAGCCAAATTTTGAATAAGGGAGCATAGTTTTATAAGGGGATGAAAACTATGGTAATAGAGGGTAAATTTTACAACTATAATGCTAAATGGACATGCATCTCTATGGTGAGATCATGTACAAGTTGAGAGATAAATAAATATAAAGGAGAAAATTAAAAATTTGGAGAGGATAGTTACTAATTTGAAGACCAAGTTCTTGTGAGTATACCATCAAATAACCATCTTCAAGAAGTTTGAGAACCTCAAGAAGAAAGATAAAAATGTACAAGAATACACAGAAGAATTTTATAGACTAAACATCAAAGCTAGCCACATTGAAGATGGTACTATTGAGAAGGTCTCTAGGTATATTAATGGCTTAAATTATTTTTTTCAAGATGATATTAGCATGGTAAGAATTACCAAAATAGAAGAATCCTTTCAATTTACATTAAAGGTAGAAAATATCTTTAGAAGATAAAACAATTCTAGGGGAAGAGGTAAATCCTCGAGAGGAAGAGGACAATCCAATCTTGGAAGAGGCTATCAAGACAAGCAAGGAGAATTAATTACTCAAAATATAACCCAAGTAGGTAGAGGAAGGGGTGATTACTCTAGAGATAGAGGAAGCTTTGGAAGAGGAAGAGGAAGAGAATTTTCTAGAACATTTTTCAAGTGTGGAGAGGTTAGACATAAGCCATTGGGATGTCCTCAAATATAATATAAAAATAGTAGAGGAAAGGAAATGAGAGTCCATGTATCACAACCTAAGGAGGAGAGTATGACAAGCATGACCTTAACAAAATATGGAGAAGATCATGAGGATGGAGAATCCTTGATGTTGAGGAGACTTCTAAAACCAAAGAAGATACAAGGAGAACCTAAGCAAAGAACTTGTTTAGAACCAAATGTAATTCTAGCGGAAAATGTTGTAGTTTCATTACGGATAGTGGAAACACTTACAATCTAGTGTCCTAAGAGATGGTGGAAAACTTGAAGCTGAAAAGGGTTAAAAAACCCCATCCCTACAAAGTTTCATTGTTGTAGAGAGGGAATCATTTGTTGGTAAGTGAATAATGCCTTTCTAATTTTTACATTGGAAATTATAAGGATGAGATAATTTGTGACATAATTTCAATGGATGCATGTCACATTCTATTAGGAAAACCTTGGAAATATAATAGATAGATAATTCATAAAGGAAAGAAAAATTATATAAAATTTAGGAAAGATGGAAATGAATATGTGATTAACCCTTTGGAGGATAAAGATGATGAGTTTGAGAAGAGCAATGGATTTTTCTTAGTGAATAGAAAATAATTCATCAAGGATACAAGAAAGGAGAAGGTATATTTTACATTCCTACCTAATCCTACAGAGATTAGGACAAAATAAAAGGGGGAAGAAAAAGTTCCCATGGAAGTCCATAAAATTCTGGATGAGTTCACAAAGATTTTGATGAAGGATTTACTTGATGGATTATCCCCAATGAGAAGTATAAGTCACTACATGGATTTAATAACGATTGATATCCTTCTAAATAAGGCACCATATAGAATGACACCCATGAAGAATGAAGAAGTGAAGAATCAAGTGCGCGAGTTGTTGGATAAAGGGCTAATTAGAGAGAGCCTCAGTCCCTGTGTTGTACTTGATGAACTGGCACCAAAAAATGATGGGGAATGGAGAATGTGCATACACTGGAGAGCTATAAAAAATGATCAATGTTAAGTATAGGTTTTAATTACCTTGAATGGATGATGTAATGGATTGTTTGAGTGGAGGAAGTTACTTCATTAAGATTGATTTAAAGAGTGGATATATCACCATATCAAAATTATAGAAGTGACGAGTGGAAGACAACATTCAAGACCAAGGATGGTTTATATGAGTGGCTAGTCATGCTATTTGGGTTGAAAAATACACCCAACACTTTTGTGAGACTAATGAATGAGGTAATGAAGCCTTTCCTTGGAAAATCTATTATTGTTTACTTGGATGATATCTTAGTGCTTAGTAAAACCACATAGAACCTGGGGCACATTAGGGTAATGTTGCAAAATTTGAGAGAAGAGAAGTTGCTTGTGAATTTAAAGAAGTGTAGTTTTATGAGAAGAGAACTAGTTCATCTAGGTTTTTTTGTATCGAAAGAAGGGTCAAAGATGGACCTACAGAACTTCAAGGTGATAATAGACTGGCCTTCACCAAAGATAATGTTTGAGGCTAAAAATTTTCATGGCTTTCTAAAATTATATAGAAATTTCATCCAAAAAATTAGTCAAATATGTGCAACTATCATAGAAACCATGAAAGGTGTTAGGAAAGAGTTTCATTGGAAAATTGCAGTAGAAAAGAGCTTTCAGTTGTTAAAAAAGATGGTGATAAAACAACCAATGTTGGCATTGCCAAACTTTGGAAAAGTGTTTCAAGTGGATTGTGATGCTAGTGGTAATATGATTGGGGGAGTATTATGTCAACAAGATAGACCCATTACCTACTTCAACAAGAATATTAATGAAGCAAAGAGGAAATATTATCTATATGATCACGAATTCTATGCTATTATGCAGTCCTTGAAGAAGTGGATGAATTAATTATTTCTAGAGGATATTGAATTGTAATAGACCACCATACCTTACAATACATTAATAGTCAAGGTAAGTTAAACCAAAGGCATATGAAATGGGGAGAATTATTGCAAAGTTATTCTTGTGTGATTGAAACATAGGAGTGATAAGTCAAACAAAGTAGCAGACACACTTAGTAGAAGGTGTTTATTAATGAATGAGTTAAGGGTCAGTATTCTTGGCTTTGATGAAATGAAGTAGATTTATCCTAATGACTATTATTTTAGGGAAGCATGGAAAACTAGTAGAATTCTAATGGAGAAGGACATAACTCTATAGATAGAGTAAATTGTATTCATGATGGTTTGTTGTTTAAAGGGTAGAATTTGTGCAAACCCAAGGGTTCAATGTGGTGGAACCCTTATAAAATTATTTGTGTTCCTCCTAAAAATCTTGCATAATTTGGTTAATCCCATGTCTCTAGGCTTAGGGTGTCATCCATTCTCATTAGATTTAGGGTTTGTGTTGCTAAAACCCTCTCTCAAAAACCCTTAAGTCTAATTCCTTTGGCAATCGTTCTAATTCATCATTGACCCTTTGTTGTTGGTTCCCGGTCTTTTAAGACATATCTTCTGTTATCAAATCCATCCTATTACCAGCCCCCTGAGTCCTAATGATCCCGATTATTGCTTGTTGTTTTATTACAAAATTACCTTAATAGTAGCATGGATTTTTATTTTTATTTTAAAATATATGTCAAGTTCTAGGTTGGGATTTAATTTTTCTATCGGTTTCCTAAGTTTCTAGCCTTAATCCCTATGTCCCCATCTATCGTCTACCTAGTGGTGGTTACTTCTTAAGAACTAAAACATTTGACATGTGCAGATTTTACGGTTTTATGATGATCATTCGATCACTACAAGCGGATCCTAGTTGTTCCCCGCGCCCCCTCTCTGATCTATTTTTCATTTAAAAATTCCAACGGGTTGGCAAGCGAGTGCCATGCGCCTTCTGCAATGGTGGGGCCAACACTTTTGAAAGGTTAGCGAGCGATGTTACAATGAAATCAACGGCGATTGTTTACCGATGTGGCTTCATTTGGGCTGCTCCCCACCACCTCGTCCATTTTTGTTGTTGCATTAAAATAATGCCATGGGCTAGCAGGCTATGGACATCTATCCCTTTTTCAGAGGGACCCACCTGGCTTTGGATGTAGCAAACACTTTATCAAGCAGAAATCAATGGTTGATAGTGGGTGACGTGGGTCAATCCTAACCACTCCCCACCATCCCGTGAAGGACCCATCTGTGCTATCCATCTCGTAGGAGGGAAGTGGGCATGCTCCACGTGGAGCAATCTAAAGGGCGGAACTAACATTCCAAAGGGAAAATATTAAAGAAAAATCTCACCATAAAGTATACAGGATGAAGTGTGTGTCGTTGAAATGATTTCTTTGGTACATTTTTATGATATAATAAATTATTTTTTATCTCGACCATCAATTCTATCAGAGGTTTGTATGTGCGGGTTGGTGTGTTAAGGAAAGCACAAGTTGGTGGATTGAGATCAAATCCTGGTTGCTCGTCGTAGTCCTATTGATAAAAGTTGCAAGTGGGTTAATTCCCACAGGCAAGCGGGAAAATATGACACACCATGCTTTCTTTAATGATAAGTGGAGGATGGAGTGTGCCATCAAGGTGGATGTTTATCCAAATGGTTTTTTTATTGGAAAAAGGAAATAGGATGCATGCAGTCTTCCTTCTTCAAAAATTAATTGCTATGATTCAGATTATATGTTGATCTATCTCATCATGTGATCAACGATGGAGATTCAAAATTGAATGGTTTCATGTCAGCTTGCTCGCACGAGCCTTCTATGAGCATTAATGATATACACACTTTAATTGTTCGATATAATGAGAGTTGATAGCCATTTTCTTCACAATTGCAATCATCAGAAGTTGAGTATTTGAGCCTGTGTTTGAGAGTATGGTGTAAAGAGTTGTAGAAATATTAAGGTAGTTTTCCCGGGGCACCTTAGGAGCTCCTGCAGAGCAAAAGGAGAAGAAGAGAACCCATAAGAAATTTCTGAAGATTGGTGTCAGGAGCACTTACAACCTTAGGAATAGGGTTGTTGGTCATAACCAAGGTGAGTCTAGTGGGAAATTGGCTAAGTCTTGTGGGAAGAAGAAGAATAAGTACCACAAGGCTTATGATTCTTATATGGGAGGCTTTACTCTACCATGGAGGATTCGGTTGTTCCTTTGAGTGACGAAGGAGATACTGACCCAAAGTATGGTCGTTACCTTCTCACACTGGCATGTTGGAAGTATTCTGATGATGGAGAGGTAGTCGCTTCTCCAGTTTCAGCAAGAACACGATGGGGATGTGCCTACTCTAATTCTAAAGAATTAGAGTAGCACCTCAGTTCTATTTTTTGTTTTTTTATGATACCGTTGCCACAACGGCGGGCTCGTCCTCTTCAGCAAATGTGTAAGTTTTTGTTTTGGGTGCTAACATGGAGAATCTTCTTTGGTCAACGTGGACAAGAGATTTTGGTTCTGTTGTAACGATGAATGATGTCTTTTGGAAGGCTGGTTGGTCTTCTTCAATGAACTATATGGGTTTTTTCTTTTACTTTCCCCCCACTTTGCAATGTGTAAATATAAACGTCTAGGGGAATCTCTAAAATTGAAATGAAATTAAGTTTCAAATGTAAATGTGACTAAAATGGTAATTTGGCATGATGCTTATTGCTCCCATGTTATATAAATGGTATTTCAGGACCGGTTACAGGGGTTTGAATTTTGGGTCTTAGGTGGTCTAGGTTGAAAACTGAGCTCATGCAAGAGTAATTTGTAAATTCATGCACAAATGAATAGAATAGTATGAAGTCTAGGGTATAAGCTAATTTGTAATAAGCTTAATTAGTTTTACAATAGTAGCAGCATATGAATGAAAATGCAAGTTCAAAAGCACATTCTCTCCTATGTATTATGTCTTCCAAATTATAAATGAAATGATTAAGGATATTTTTGTTTATGTTCAATCATTTTGGTTGAATGAGTGATTTTGTTTCTACTTTGGTTCAAGGAATTAATTAAATGCTTAGATAAGATCACAAGTTTGTGAGGGAATATTTTAGGATTTCTTAGTTTTTTTTTTTACACAATGAGTTGAATATTGTAATGCAATATGCCAATAGTCTATAAGTGTTGTATCTAATTGCTAGTGTATTACAGATTATTATAATTATGACTCTGATACCCTAAGATAAGCATTGGTCTATTTGTTTGGTTATCCTAAGTATAAATGGGTCAGTCCTACACTGGTCCAAGAACACCAAATGAGAATGAAAATCATTTAAACACCTTCAATTACAACATAGCATTATGAAGTACCATTTTATTCCTTGCTATAGATAGTAATTTTCTTAAGGGCCAGCCAAATGCATGATGAATTTTGTATATTTGCATTTATAGGAATATATCTATTTGCTCAAATTTTCTTGATAAAATGGCAGAAGAATATCATATGAACATAATAAGGATCACCCTCCTGGGTTTCACAGAGCCCAAAGAGTAGAATTAAGGGCCTAGTAATCCCTGCTTGTTTGTTGGCCAATCCTTACCTATGCTTATCATTGGATTGTGGCTAATTCATAGGCATATGGTGAGATCAAGTTTGGTTCTAAAAAAATAACCACATATTGGCGATTCTACTGGGGAATGCACTTAGCAATTTGGTTGCAGACTGTCCTATCAAAGAATCAAATATTTTTCTAATACATATTCATCTTTCAAGTCTAGCTATGATGTCAGTGAGTCAATTCATAGAAATATTGCTTAGGGTTTGTTGTGTTTCCTGTGAAACTTGAAAATTTTGTCAAACATCTTCCATAATTTTATGAATATTTTCGTAATTTCTCACTAAATGTGGGTGGCAACTCCGAGATCTTTGCACCAATATGCATTATTTGAGACAATCTAGTGAATTAGAGTGAAAATTTGTTGAGGAAAGATGAGGTGGACCTGAGCTCACATGATGAGATACCCTAATGGGAAGCTACAAAGAAGATTTTGAAATTCTCTAGTGCTATCTTGAGAGAGTCAAAGAATTTACTCAATATGAACATCTGGCCCAGATATTGAGTATTTAAACATGGAAAGGGTTGTGTTGAAAAAATATAAAGGATTCATGTGTGACTTTGATCTTGAAGAAGACTCAAATTGAAATTAAATTTTGAAAGAAAACTTCATATTATTGAAGTTCATTCCTCTGTAGAAGGAGGTGGAGACTCTATATAAAGAACCTGATGAAATAGTGATGATAGCTTCAGATCTACCGAGCTTTCCAATCAAAAGCATAATTTGTGGTAGCTGCAACATATCTAGGTATTTCCCCTATTTTGGTTTTCAAGAAGCATAAATTTGTGTGAAAATCATATTGAATGATTTCGAGAAAATTTGCTTCCCTGTTAAGTGAATTGAGCACAAATAAAGGGAATGGTAGTGGTAATTTTACATACTTCTAAGATATAATTTTTAAAAAAATTATTGTGTGAAGAAGTATGCTTGTTTTGAAATATTCCCATTAGAATGCTCAAAGGCATAGATGTATTTGAATTATGCACTTTAAATTCATGATTAAATCAAGGAATGGGGCAGTAAATGATCAACTATAGAGTTGATATTTAAAGATTGTAAAAGGTGTGCAATAAAATGTATCATTTCCCTTGTATATCATTGTGGGGTGACAAGTGAAAACATGTAGAATGTGCAGCCCATGTCATGCTCTCAAATAAATTTCTCTATTGGAAGGTATAGACCATTGAATTTTAATGGTATTCAACATTTCCCAAACCCTGTTCCTAACAATGTTAGGGAACATTTGCCAAAATTCACAGGGAAGGGTTCTAAAATGGCTCATAGACATTTGTATACATTTATGGACTTAATGGGAGACTATGAGATAAGTCATGAAGATGTTGTCATGAAGCTATTTGTTCAATCTCTAAAGGAAGATGCTAGAGATTGGTTTTCATGTTTTCCAATGTGCTCTATTGCTTCATGGAATGAGTTCATGGTATCCTTTATAGAATAGTTTGTTGAAAGAGTTAATCCAAGTTCAGTAAGGAAAAAATTCATGGAAATTCAAAAGGATGAAAAAGAATTAGTCCCAACTTTTAACCTCAAATTTGTAAAAAAAATAAGAGATATCCCTGAAAAATATGAGACTGAGTGATGCAAAGTGTTTGGTTGTGTATTTGGGTGCATTTGATGAAAAAATGAGTTGTTTGTTGAGAGAAAAGGAGCCTACAACATTGCATCATGCATATCAAATGGCCATGGACATTGAAAACAACTTGAGATATTCAATGATGAAGGGTTATATGGCTGCAAGTGTTGGCTACTTTGGTACACCTTATGCAAATGGACCAGATAATAAAAGTGATTGTCATGATAGTGATGCTTCTACTATTCTGATTTTCCCATCATTGCCTAATGCAACTAATGATGAATTCAAAATTGAACATCAACAAATTTCAAGCATTACTGATTAGATATCTTTTGTTCAAGGATTGTTTAAAATGAAAAGACATAAGGGAGAATCACCATATGATTTATTTACAATGTTTTTAGATGCCTTGTTGGATATTCCCAAGAATTTCAGACCTGAGGTTTCAGTATGCATTGACTTGTTTTGTGATATTTTTCAGCCAAGTCTTAGTGCCTTGCCACAAGAATTGAAGCCTCAAGGTTTTGATCATATGTTGGTTTGGATAAGAATTGTTAAAGAAGCTAAGTGTGATTATGCACAAAGTATTATGTCTCAAAGTGTTAATAGTGGTTTCCCTATTGAAAAAAAATCAAAAAACAACCCAAACAAGTGAAAATGGTATAGCAAAGAATAGACATCTATCTTGTTGTATGAGTGAGGAAAGTGATTATAATCAATCCATAAGCATCCTTTGTGTAAGTTAGCACACTGGTGACAAGGAAGAAGATGCATTTGCAAGTATTGTTGATGCCTCATCACAAATCAATACCCAAGGTACTGAGAATGAGAGTTTGAGCTTTCATTTTGAACACTTTGAGCTTAGTGCATGTGGTAATGAATCCCCTTGTGATAATAATCATAGGAAAAATGAGGTCTTTGATTATTTTTCTAAGGAGTTTGAATCTTCCTATGATGATGATTTGGAAGCATTTTTTTGCATGAGGAATTCAATAATATTAATGCTCATGAGGCTTTTCCTGTACAAGTGAATGAATAAATTCCATGTGATGGATACCTAGAGTGCAATCTAGTCATGTCAAAAATAGAGCATGCTAGTTTCGTGAATGATGATGAGTTTGAAGACAAGAATGTATGTGTCCAGTATCTTGAGCCTAAGTACAATATTAAAAATGATGAAAATTGTGGTGTTGACCAATAAGGTCATGTCCTAGTTGTTCTTGATTATTTATATGAAGCAAAGATGGAATATGTTAGTTTTGTAGAAAAAATGGACATGATTGTGTTTGACATAGAATGTGTTGAGGAGGAAAGGGATGAAGAAGTTTGTTTAGTGGCTGGCGAACCTCAGTCAGATTGTAACCAACCTTTCACATTTGAGTCAGCATACTTATCAACGGATGAGGTACATGAGTGCCTTGTTGTTGATCCTATTGACTCTGAGTTATTTGAGCCATCCTTTGAAACATTTTACTTTGAGTTAAATGATGATTTAAGAAATGAATCAGAGTATGTTACTGAGCCTGAAATGGAGGTATTCCTTGATACATGAGATGTTATCAGTAATTGGGTTTGAGATAATGACCCTGATCTGAATAAGAGTAAAAATGCTATGGATTTTAATGAATCAATTTTCCATGTTAGTTGAACATATAGCAGTATGATTGGTTCACAATGTTCAGATGAATGTGAACACTAGTTTGAAAAGATGCATGTATATGAACAACTCTTATTCATCACACAAGATGAATGTTTGTCTAGTATAGGATAGAAACCAGAGGATGATTCCAAGATTTTATATGAATTGTATGTTAGTTATCAAGACGGAAATTGCAATGTGACCCCAAAGAGTCAATATATATATATATATATATATATATATATATATATATATATATATATATATATATATATTTCTAGATGGGAATCTTGAAAAGGATGTTTATGAAATTTTTTAGTTTGATATGCAAACTGAATTTGTTTTCAACCTCTATGATGATAATGATCAAGCGAACTATGAATGTTTTCATTTCTCAGTCCATTTGGGTGAGTATTTGATGAATTATGATTGTGATTTGAATGAAGATGGATATCACATGGGTCATGACTTTCACTTAAGGTTTGAATATAGTTTTCAAATAGATAAAATTAATGATGATAATGGCAAGTTCAAGAACATGGAAATTATGGATAATTACAATAACCACAGCAGGATTAGCTAGTGGGCGATTCATGGAAATGTTTTCAGCCTCGGTCTAGTGGAAATAGCAGAAAATAAAGTTTTTGACAAAGGTAAAGAATGGTTTTAATTTTTTGGGGCCCTAGGGCCACCAATTGAAAATGAAGCCTATTAAACTACAGAATGCAGGTTGAGATCCTGTAAATCAAAAGAGGCTTCTGAGAAAATTTAAAGTTTGAGCATATTGTACATTCATGTAATTATTGTATATATGTTGGTTTTCTTTGGTTTGGTTCTCTTGCCTTGTCCAAGTAGGTCCTGGTTTTGGCTCTTTGTGCTTGGTCTTCTTCAACCTAAGATTCTTGGATCTCACTTTGTTTTGGAAGAACAGACATCCCCAACAAGAGCCACCAGTGGAACCCTTATAAAATTCTTTGTGTTCCTCCTAAAAATTTTGCAAAATTTGGCTAATCCCATGTCTTTGGGCTTAGGGTTTCATCCATTGTCATTTTCTTTAGGGTTTGTGTTGCTAAAACCCTCTCTCAAAAACCCCTAAGTTTGATGCCTTTGGCAATCATTCTAATTCATTGTTGACCCTTTGTTGCTAGTTCCCAGTCTTTTAAGACATATCTTATGTTATCAAATTCGTCCTATTATCTTATGTTGTTGCCTTAAAATAATGTCACAGGCTAGCAGGTTGTGGACATCTATCCCTTTGTCAGAGGGACCCACCTGGCTTTAAATGCAGCGAACACTTTATCAAGCGAAAATCGGCGGTTGATAGTGAGTGATGTGGGTCAATCCTAACCACTCCCCGCCATCCCGTGAAGGACCCATCCATGCTATCCCTCTCGCAACGGGGAAGCGGGCATACACCACGTGGAGCAATCTAAAGGACAGAACTAACATTCCAAAGGGAAAATATTATAGAAAAATCTCACCATAAAGTATACGGGATGAAGTCTATGCCATTGAAATGATTTATTTGGTATGTGTTTATGATATAATGAATTGGGTAAATGCAAGAAGATGAGTCCACGAAACATGGAAGTTTTTTCCTTAGGTAAAAAAATGAAATCAGCTTGCAAAAAATAGGATCCCGCTTTTTAATAAAAGGGATCCCGAGCCTAAATTTTCAAACGGGACCCCATTTAGAAAATTTTCCAAAACGGAAATTTCCAAAATGACAAGTTTTCAAAATGGGATCCCATTTTGAAAACTTTCCATTTTGAAACTTTCAATTTTTGAAAAATTCCATTTTCGAAAGTTTTCAAAGCTGGATCCCGTTTTGAAAACTTTCCATTTAACAATTTTCAAAGCGGATCCGTTTAGAACCATAAAAAAATTTTTTTATGAAATGGGATCCCATTTTTTAAAATATGAATTTTTGGTCGAGTTTTTGGCTTTTTTTTCTGTTCGGGAAATGGCTTGGGGACCCAAACCTAAGCTTTGGACTTGGTTTGACCTGCAACTTAAAGGTCGTGTTTTTGATAAAGGGTAAAACGGTTTTTACAGGGACCCGAAACCACAAAGTATTACAAAAAAATAGATAGGAAAGAAAAGTTCAATAAAAACAACCAGTTGCACAAAAGGACAAGACTAGAATAAACTGCAGCCACCCGCAAAGACCAGGAAGGTCAAAAAAGCCAGCAAAAAGGCCAATAAAAACCGACAGCGGGTAACCCAAAGTCTTCAGGACAGACTCAGTCTCTGCCTCCAAATTCTTCATCTCTTGAACACCCTTCTTAAACGTTTGAATCATCTATGGAGTGGGGGGAGCCTTCCTCTTCAAATTGGCCCTAGTTCTCTTAGAGATGTCAGCATCCTCCTCCTGGTTTCTTTCATTGGTATCCTCCAGGTCAACCACCAGAGATCCCTATTGGGCTTTGTCCAGTTTCTCGGTCATGGCATTGATGATTATTGTGTTGTGTCTGGCCATACGATTGTTTTTCTCACCAATGATTTTAAGAGTATTTTTCACTTTTTCCATCTCAATTTCAATGTTTCTATTTTTGCTAGCTTGGTTCTGAGTGTCATTACAGAGACTGTAATCTCTTCGTTTCACTTTTTTTTTTCAATCGCCGCGACCTTGGCTCCCAACTCTTCCAGCTTACTTTGCAGGGCCCAGTTTTTTATCTTTAGCTCATTAATTTCATTGAAAGGTCATGTTAATGTCACGGGAAAATAGTAACTTTGGACATATGTCTAGAGACCTATTTTGCAGAATTTTTTTACGAAATTAAAATCCATTATAGATGAGATAGTGAAAATTCCAAATATGTAATTTTTTTTACAATTTGATTATTTTTTCTATTTTTCAATTAATTTCTAATGAAACTAGTCCATAAACTTGAATTATCAGGGTTTTTTAGTATTTTAATAACTTTTTATTAAAATATTTTTTTTGTAAAATGAATTGCACCAAAACGTACTTCAGACAATTCTTTTCAATTTGAAAAAAAAAATTCAAAAAATGGTAAGTTTAGGTCATCTTATCTGTGACATACATGATGATTTTTCAAAACAACAAATATGGCCAATAAAAATTTAACAAAAAAAAACCAATAAAAAATTACAAAAAAATATTGAAAACGTGTTTCAGTGAGTTACAAATCTTTTCCCAAAAGGATTTAGAAAAATATGATTGTTTAGGTCAAAATATGGATGACATACACATGCATGGTATGGTAAAAAAAAAGTGACTTTTAAACAGTGGTTTTTAGAAACGCCTATTGAAAACCAAATTTTATCATGTGGGTAATGAAATAAATTACATATTTGGAAACTAGACTCTGAGTACTACATTTTATGATTAGTGAATTTTTTTAAGATTCCATCTTTAAGTGCTTCAAATTTTAAGGTCAAATGTGACAAATTCTGAAAATCAGGGAAAACACTTCCACTTTTTGGCCAAAAAGTGGACTCAACTTCTTGCACACACCCAATTATTTTGATCTCAACCGTCAATTTTGTCAAAGGTATGTATGCGCGGGTTGGTGTGTTAAGGCAAGCACAAGTTGGTGGATTGAGATCAAATCCTGGCTGCTCCCCATAGTCCTATTGATAAAAGCTACAAGTGGGTTGATTCCCACGGGTGAGCGGGAAACTATGACACGTCATGCTTTCTTTAATGATAAGTGGAGGATGGAGTGTGCCAACAGGGTGGATGTTTATGCACATGGGTTTTTCTGATTGGACAAAGGCAACAGGATGCATGTAGTCTGCCTTCAAAAATTAATTGTTATGATTCAGATTAGATGTCTATCTATCTCGTGTGATCAACGGTGGAGATTCAAAATCGAATGGTTGCATGTCAGCTTTCTCGCACAAGCCTTCTATGAGCATTAATGATTGACACACTTGAATTGTTCAATATAATGAGATTTGATAGCCATTTTCTTCACAATTGCAATCATCAAAAGTTGAGTATTTGAGCCTGTGTTTGAGAGGATGGCGTAAAGAGTTGCAGTATTAAGGTAGTTTTCCTGGCGCACCCTAGGAGCTCCTGTAGAGCCAAAGGAGAAGAAGAGAGCTCGTAAGAAATCTATGAAGATTGGTGTCAGGAGCACTTACAACCTTAGGAATAGGGTTGTTGGTCATAACCAAGGTGAGTCTGGTGCGAAATTGGCTAAGTCTTGTGGGAAGAAGAAGAATAAGTACCACAAGGCTTATGATTCTTATATGGGGAGGCATAACTCTACCATGGAGGATGTGGCTAGTCCTTTGAGTGACGAAGGAGATATTGACCTAGAGTACGGTCGTTACCTTCTCACACTTGCATGTTGGGAGTATTTTGATGAAGGAGAGGTAGTCGCTTCTCTAGTTTCAACAAGAACATGACAGGGACGTACCTACTCTGATTCTGAAGAATTAGAGTAGCACCTCAGTTTTGTTTTTGTTTTTTATGACACTACTGCCACAATGGTGGGCTCATCCTCTTCAACGAACATGTAAGTTTTTGTTTTGGGTGATGACGTGGAGAATCTTCTTTGGTCGACGTGGACGAGAGATTTTGGTTATGTTGCAACGATGAACGATGCCTTTTGGAAGGTTGGTTGGTCTTGTTCAACGAACTGTATAGGTTTTGTCTTTAAATGCTTTCCCCCCACTTTGCAATGTGTAAATATAACCGTCAGGGGGAATCTCTAAAATTGAAATGAAATTAAGTGTCAAATGTAAATGTGACTGAAATGGTAATTTGGCCTAATGCTTTTTTCTCCCATGTTATATAAATGGGATTTCAAGGCCAATTACAGGGGTTTGAATTTTGGGTCTTAGGTGGTCTAAGTTGAAAACTGAGCCCGTGCAAGAGCAGTTTGTAAATTCATGCACAGATGAATAGAATAGTATGAATTCTAGGGTATAAGCTAATTTGTAATTTAAGCTTAATTATTTTTACAATGGAAGTAGCATATGAATGAAAATGCAAGTTTGAAAGCACATTAACTCTCCTATGTATTTTGTCTTCTAAATTATAAATGAAATGATTAAGGATATTTTTGTTTATCTTCAATTGTTTTGGTTGAATGAGTGATTTTATTTCTGCTTTGGTTCAAGGAATCAATTAAATGCTTAGATAAGATCATAGGTTTGTGAGGGAAGATTTTAAGATTGCTAAGTAGTTTTGTTTTCAACACAATGAGTTGAATATTGTAATGAAATATGCCAATGGTCTATAAGTGTGTATCTAATTGCTAGTGTGTTACAGATTATTACAATTATGACTCTAATACCCAAAGATAAGCACTAGTCTATTTTTTTGGTTATCCTAGAAGTATAAATGGGCTAGTCCTGGATCGGTCCAAGAACACCAAATGAGAATGAAAATCATTCAAACACCTTCAATTACAACATATCATTATGAAACTTACCATTTTATTCCTTGCTATAGATAGTAATTTGCTTAAGGGTCGGCCAAATCCTTGATGAATTTTGTCTATTTGCATCTTATAGGAATATATCTGTTTGTTCAAATTTTCTTGATAAAATGGCAGAAGAATATCATATGAACATAATAAGGATCACCCTCTTGGGTTTCACAGAGCCCACAGAGTAGAACTAAGGGCCTAGTAATCCTTGCATGTTTGTTGGCTAATCCTTTCTTATGCTTAT
This sequence comes from Sequoia sempervirens, assembly GCA_007258455.2. Lineage (NCBI taxonomy): Eukaryota > Viridiplantae > Streptophyta > Pinopsida > Cupressales > Cupressaceae > Sequoia > Sequoia sempervirens. The sequence goes on from VDFB02168118.1 coordinate 106,320,891, forward strand.
CATTGGATTGTGGCTAGTTCTTAGGCATATGATGAGATCAAGTTTGGTTCTAAAAAAATAACCAACACAATGAGAGATAACCTCATAAGAGAAAAACATAGTGGGGGCTTAAGTGGAAATTTGGGAATGGAAAATACCTTAGCATAGCTAAGTGAGAGTTATTTTTGGCCTAGAATGAGTGCAAATGTCAAGAGATTGGAACAAGGTTGTAGAATTCAACATCATGCTAAGGGGGCAAGATAAAACACAAGGTTATATCAACCCTTTCCTATATTAGAGAGACCATGGGACCACATAAGAGTGTATTTTGTTTTGGGATTGCCTAGGACATAGAGAGTTAATGGCTTAATTTTCATTGTTGTAAATAAATTTTTAAAATGGTTCATTTTGTATCATGTAGAAAGAATAATAATGCATCCCATATAGCTACATTATTTTTTAGAGAGGTAGTTAGGATACTAAGATCATTGTCTCATAAAGGGACACCAATTTTTTTGGTTATTTTTAGCATATATTTTGGAAGAAGATGGGCACAAAGTTAGGATTCAACTCAATCTACCATCCCTAGAATGATGAAAAAACATTAATTTTAATAGAATCTCGGGAAACTTGTTAAGATGTTTGGTGGGAGATAAGCCACATCAATGGGACCTTATCTTGGTATAGGAAAAAAATTCTTATAAAAACTTAGCGAACCAAAGTGCAAGTAAAATCCTATTTTAAATAGTTTATGGGTATAGCCTTAAAGGTGTTGATGAGTGAAGGGATAATGTAGACTTGAATAGAAAAGGTGATGTAGTAGAGGATTTTTCTAAGTACCTTCATGAGTTGCACAAGGATGTGAAAATATATTTGGAGTGTCATTAAATACAAGAAGCATGTTGATATGTATAGGAAAGAACACTCCCACGAGGAACATACATAGTGGAAGAAAATAGGACCATGTAAAGTGTTGAGAAATTCTTCATCAAATTCCTATGAAATAGAACTTTGAAAGGGAATAGACATATCCCCTATCTTCAATGTTTTTTATTTATAAAAGTTTCATGGAGGGGAAACTAGTTCACCAGGGGACACATACTCAATTTGGGAAGATGGAAAAGAATAGAAACATCAATTACCTAAAAGGAGACTTGAAGAAATAGACAAGGTCATTGGCTCTAGAATGGCTAAGAAAACCAGAGGGAACTAATATGTGGAATATAGATTCCATTAGAATGATAAGGCTGCAAATGAGGCCTCTTGGTTGAATGATGTAGAACTAGCTAAGTATGGGATTCCATTTCCAGACTTGCCAAAATATTCATGAGTTTCCAACTCATGGAACATTTCCCTTCCCTAGCATGTCTGACACAGGAGCATTTGAGTCCATGAGTAATCTTGCATCAACCAAAAATATTTATTTTATTTCTTTCTTGTTGTTTCCTTCTTATTTTTTTCTTGTAGGATTTGAAGGTTCAAATTACTCGAGATTTCTAGTTGGTTCATGTCTATATAGTGATGTCACCTAAGGGTGATCCCATAATAGTGGTTTACAATTTTTGGCCAAACTAGACAACAAAATTATTATTTTTAACTAAATCTTCACATTCGAGCACCTATAGCGGCTAAAATATGAGGAATTTGAAGATGGTGCAAACTAGAGTCTCATCAAATTTTGTCTATAGATTCTAAAAATATTTTTTCAATTTTTTGGAATCAAATTGCACTTCTTTTCCATCTCCCACGAAAATAGATTTTTTGAGAAAACAACATTTTTAAAAATTGACACACACGTATAATGCATAACTTTTTTTCCATGAAGGATAAAATTCTAATTCTTTCAAATTTAGATTTTAACTCTAATATCTAGTGCTTCCACTTGGTTAGATAGTTTTTATTGAATATTTTTTCTTTAATAAAGTTTCAAAGTCAAACAAATTACAATTCGAACAGTAAAGGCTGTATAATCAGTAACTTTTTGTATATGTCAAAATTTAATTTAATTTTTTTGTTGGATCAAGGACTTCAATATCTGGTGCACTCATATTTTTCAAATTTTTTTGATAATATTCTATTTTTCCATGTGAAGAACAAAGAAATTCATTTTCGATGAAAAACCTATGTTTAATAAAACTTAAAAATAAATACATAACGAAACCAAAACATATTAAAATTATATTCATTGGATAGCTTGTTCTGAGGAATACCATAATCATTTCAAATAAATTTTAAATGAATTCATTTGATCCCCCAAAATCTAAATCAAAAGTGATTTTTAATCAGCATTTTGATAGGTGTAAAGGAGACGCATTTATAGGTATGGTTTAAAACTAGCGAGGTTCTAGCCAAGGGGGTTTGATCTAAGGTGATTTGATCAAACCATCTTCAATTGGAATCCTTAAAATGGAACTTTTTAAGGCTTAAATCATTATATTTTCTAAAAAATATGTGATTTCAGCTAAAATTTGTTCCTCTCAGGAATTGTAAACCACTATTATGACAACACCTCTAAAGAGAAGCCAAATGGGTACTCAGATTTTAAATTTCAAGAATTTGGGACCAAAACTAAATAGGTTATGGGATTGTAAAGTTTAGCCTATAATTTATTTATGTGGAACTTTTAATCCTATTTGGATCCCCTCTGGATCCTCATAGGCCTCTCAGGAATTAATCTTCATCAAAGCCTTCTCCTCTAAGTATTTAGTGAAACTCCGATGGATATGAGGATGCCAAAATTTAATGAGCTTGTGGATATTTCCCAATGTACCATGTTTTCCTGCTAAGTCCCTATGGACTTGAAAACCCCCACCAACCGCTAATGCATTTTGGACACGTGAAACTTTCTACCCCTACCAAATCTCAAAAAAAATTGTGTGATGTTGAATATTATCTCAGTACCCTCGCATTTTCTGCCAAGTCCATTTGACCTATGTTTTCCCACATACCTTCTACTGGCATAACTTTATACACTATGTGCACATGTCTAGAACCTTTGTGTATTCCCACAACTTCTAATCCTCCTTGAATTCCCATAATTCCTTCAATATGTTGACACATCCAAAATCTCCTTGCTTTTCTATATTTTTCCCAATTTACTTTTTGTTCTCACATGCTTGGTGGAGACACAGCTTTCCTTTGCTAGTGAATCCATTTGAGTATATTACCTTGAATCTACACAATGTTCCTTGAGCCTAATTTTCCCCACATGAACGTCTAAATAAAAATTCCCCTTGTCATGTGGGTGTATCCTAGTACTCTACAGATCCTCGCAACATCTTGAATACCCTAATTTTCTGCAAAAACATCCTAAAGTTTTAGAAAATGGGAAAATGACCATTATAATAACCTATTTAATAGATCAAGGGTGTTGATAAGTGAATAAAAAGTGTCTTAACATATCAATATGTGAGATGACTGCCACCATTATTTCTATAAATTGGGAATTACACTCTTTTGAAAGGAACTTCTTTTACAAGGTCTAGGAGTTAGAAATTGAATATTGGAAAAGGGTTATGGATGTAAGAAGAAAAATTATGTAAAGTCTAATGCCATGTAAGGAGGGAAGCTTATATGTTGAATTGTAATGTGCATGCACTTCTATTGTAGACTTTTAGTTCGAAAGTTAATAAAAGGACTATTCTAGTTGTTGGTTGTAAATTTCATTTTGTTGTATGTTCCAATTGTTTGGTAAAACCCCTGTATCTTGACATGCACCACGTGTATATTAATAGTGTTGTTATAGAGTGGAAATCTCATAAATGGAAGTTGATACATTGTTGGCTATAGGCTAAAAAGTGATATTTATAGGTAAAATGTGTTAAAAGATCGGTTTGCTAATGTATTTTTAAATCTAAAAAAAAGTATTTATGTATAATTTAATTTTTGTATGTTGGAGATTCATCTAAAACTTGAAGGGTCCTTGTTGAAACAATAAAACACAATAAATCAACTAAGTAATTCAACATATTCAAGACCTTACAATAGAGACCTTAGGTTTTTCATTTTATATTTTGGGATTTGATTCCTTTTACTATAGGTATGAGTTCATTTTGGATTATCATCTAAGTTGAGAAGTGTAAAAATACCCCTCAATAGTAAATATATAAGGCACAACATTAATGCAACTTATATTGGGGTATAAAACCAACTTGGATTTGTGTCTAGTAGGATTGGACTATGGATAATGATTGGATTAATGATTAAAAGGGAACAAATAACACAATTGGGCTAGTATTATGTGCACATACACATAGGGTTGGGTGCAAGCAAGCTTAGGTAAGTGGGCCTAACTATGCACAATATTATGTCATTTGTAGCTATATAGATACAATAGGTCATCACCGCAAACTATGCACAAAATTAAATGGAGAAGTGCATTGGGGATACACTTTTCACCATTACACCATGATATCATCCTTTATTTTGGTTACAAAGGACTCGAATTGGAGATTCTAAATGGAATGATATTCTTCTTTGCAAAAGTAATGACAAAGTACATGAAATGTACTCTAAACAATCCCACTACCTAAAAAAAGAGGGGAATGTATTCTTAACCCTTTTTTTCCTCAACGAAGTTCATGTATGTTTATTTGTATTGATCATTTCTTCCTTTTGCACCTTTTAGAAAAATAAAATAATAATAGATATTACATAAACAATATTTGATAAAAATAAAGTTGGAACAAAATATATTTTAAAAAGTTATTAGATTTTTAACTCCATAGCAACTTTAGATAACTAAACCTTAAAAATCCATAACCTAATCATGTAAAATAAAAACTTGAAACTATAGTAATAACCCAAATAATAAAACTCATAACTTAAAAAAGTATCTTATAGTAATATAAACTATAAAATGTTTTGAGTCTACGTAAACACGCTTTCAACTATCTAAATGATCATATGGTGTCTTCTCAATGTAAGTCTCATAGGATCGAACCCAATATGTGTTTACATCTTGAATACTATCATCCTTGTTAACGTCATCGATCCATTTGCGCTGTCCTTTAGGATAAAAAATACCAGATTTTGGGTGTGGAACCCAACACGATGCTCCTCCATGTCCACCTTCCACACCTCTCCCTTTCTCTTTCTCTATACAATTGTCCGGGGTGGAAACACTCTTGTTAACATCCACACAAGCCCATCTATATCAACATTCAACAAACAAACATTATCATATCAAAAAAAAAAACTCTTAAAACCAATTTCAAGAACATATATAACCATAACTTACGAGGAAAGGAGGAATTTTTTTTAGCTTGTTCACCCATAAAAAGGAAGAAAAAAAGACAAAAATATACTAATTGACCACCTATTCGTTGAGAAACTGCAGGCAGACCCCTTCTTGGGGCGTACATTCCTGATAATATGCCCAATCCCCTCCATCTGCTTCCTCCTGTAACTCCTGATGAAACCCTCTCCCTCTCTGCTCACGCCTCTTGTCAATCAAATGAATAACAAGCAGCTATTTATTGTGCAGACAGCGCAGAATCATTGAGCCGGTCGTAATAAACAAACTCGCCTGTCACTTGTGACGCGATGACCTAATAATCAAATAACTTACTATAGATATCAATACACTTCAACTGCTTTCACCATTATTGCGGATTCCTCGTACGTAGCGTCTAAGTGGAGATGAAATGGGGTTCCCAGTTGGTACAACAGAATTGTATGATTGATCTCAGGCAAGCTTAATAGCTACTGATATAGAAAAAGAAAAAGGAGTCGTGATTGGAATAAGATAAGAGAGCGCGTCCGGTTTGATTGAGGAGGATTTATTCGAGTTGCAGCGCGTAAACTCTAATCTTGGTCCAAGTTCGGAATCACTTTATTTTTTTTCGGAATCACTTTTTTTTGTTTTTTTTTTTAAATTGTATTTGGAATCGCTTTTGGTAGTGGAGGGCAGACCAGTTAGCTGCCGCCTGCCTACAGTAAGGAGCCCCGAAATCTGCCGTGAAATACGTGGAGAATAGACAACAAAAGCTTACCACTTTATCTTTTTCATAGAATACACTAGATGGTTTTGGATATTTACGAAGACAATTTAAGCGACAGTTGGTTTAGTCATTCTAGTTTTTTTTTAAATCATTAGTCTCATGTGTCTCTTTGGTTTTTCTATCTTTTTTGAACAAATCTTATAAGGAAAACGTCGCTAAAGTATTTATAAAATTGGTTTGTCTCTTATTATGATTTAAAATAAAGTGTTATTATGATTTGATTGTTGGTATGTGTAAAAAAATGGATACTCTTTATTGTTATTTTTCTTTTGACCTCTCTTATCTATCTTTTTCATATCGAAGATAATGTGAGTTAGTCTTCATTTAAGTTATTTTTATCAATTGAGTTACTCCTACTCCTCTCTATACGGATGAAGTCTAATAACCTTTTCTCTAACTACCACTAGTAATTAGACATTCAATTAACCTAGATTTTGTTAAAGACACCTTTAATGTGAATCATGATTGGTTGGATCAAAGAAAAATTCAAAATTTTTTTTATTGTTTTAAGGGAGAATTGGTAATTCTAATTTTCAAGGGAGATTCCTTTATAACTCCCAATACCTCTATAAATTTATGTCACCTAAAGGTTTTTAAAGAATAAAATATTATAGATTAAGAAATTGTATCCTAAATATCTAGGTCTATAACTAAATGATGAATTATTTAACACAACTAATAGTTGAGTGCAAAATAATAAAATATTAAGTAATTAAGACTTGGTTATGGGTTCTTAGCTCTATTTGATTATTATGGTAGTCAATGATAGATTTCTAGTATAGTTGATCATTTCTAATTTGAGTCTTGCAATATTTAACCATTCTTTTGTGTACTATCACAAAGTTATCTCTAAATTTTTCTTTGTTTTGGGATAGGGCTATGTGTGATTCAATCCTAAGTGGCACAATTATGTTCTCCTAGTTGTATTTTTTTCCTCTAACAACATATGCTCATAAAAATGGTTCAAATGGAAATTTTCTTATTTTATGACTCGATGGTGCTAAAGACCACTTTGATGATCTTGTTATTAGTCAATAGAAACCATATGACTTATTTGATGTCAATCAAGCCCTTGTTGTCAAATGTATGAGTTTAAATACACAAAAGAAATAAAATATGTAGAATGCCTAGATTATGTCAAGTGTAGTGTCTTGCCGCATCCCTCTAAGAAATCAATCTTTAACTAGACACATAGTTCCTTTATTATTTGGATTGGAGCATAGACTTATGGAATTACATTGTTATTCTTTCACTTTCTACGTGTATGTGTATTGATAAGGATAAGATTTAAACCATAATATTATAATTGGTATTTTGATATAATAATTTGAGTATGATCTTATTTAACTATAATTCACATCTAACAAGGAATTTAATCATACTTCTTTTGAATGTGTGTGAGGTACATTGTTCTAATCACTATTGACATAAGTGTGCAAGGTGATATGGATTTTTGCAACCTATCAATTTTGAACACACCAGAATACTAAGAGGGGGGTGAATCAATATTCTATCAAATCTCAAACCTTCCGAAATAAATGGATATTTTAAACTCTATTGCATGAACAAGAATATGAAAGATGAAGGTAATGCACAACACCATATCTACATGGAAAACCCCACAAGGGAAAACCACGGTGAGAAAAGCTACTAGGAGCTAATGTCCTAATTCAGTCTCACAAGATGAACAACATTTACAACTTTGTTTTAGGGCTACAACCCAATGAAGCTACAACTTTCTGATTATAATTTTAGGGTTACGCCCAAGGAAGCTACAAATCCATGATCTGAGCACACACTCAGGAATGATTACAGATTGGCAATCCTTCCACTATCTAAAACTGACAATTAAGCTCAATCTCTTTTGATGATTACAATTATGCTTTGTTGACTCTCCAAATATCTTCTCAGTTTCTTACTAGCCCACTGCTTTTAGCAATTAAGATATTACATTTGGCTCACTACCTCCAACAAGCAATTAAGCACACTTCTTCACATGCCTTATGTCACAAGGATATGATCAAAATGGAACTAGACAGGATCTACTACAACTTCTCTTTCTCTTTCAGGCATTTACACAATTGTCATCATGCCTACACACAACACCCTAGATCAACTAGGTTTACAGTTTATACATGATATTATATTGATTACATTTCACATGTCAGCCTACAACAACAAAAATATTACATCTATAAGTCATCCAAGGATTAAAAAAACAACATGAAACGTGTAGAGGGAAAGACTCAAAAGACTACACGTAACGCTGGGAAGAGTAAAATGCCTTGCAGGTCCCAACACATGCTTAACTTGGTCCTAAAATAGTCTTCACATCTTTTTTCTTCTATAAACATCATTTGCACACTTTACAAATACAAATTATGTCAACCATAAATAAGAAAATATGTGACATGTAGCATGTCGACCTTCACATCCATTGGCGATACACAAGAATGATAAAACATTATTTATGTTTCTCCTAGATGAGTTGGCATGACCAATAAAACACCTTCAAATGCTCCTTAAGCTCAACTCAATCTCAAACTTGTGGCACACACCATCAACATACCTTAGTCGGCCTTAACAAAGGCATAAACCAACAAAACATTCATTCCAAACCACAACCAGTACTAGAGAAGCTAGAAAGTACTTTATGGAACATCAACAAGCATCACATGATATTTAGGAACACTCTCATACATCCCTTTCACAACTTCATATAGAAACAAGTTGGCGTAAGCCAACAAACATTTAAACCAGTCTCTGGACAACACAATCTAGTACTCTATCACTTCTAACTTTCTTTGCAGAAGGATTATTGACATGAAACTTTGGATATAACACCTTCACATCTCAATGAACTTATCTTTTGAGTTGCACAACCATAACTTCAAATGTGGAGATATATTGATCTAGCCTTTACACCTCTAAGAACATCCACATAGAATTAACACAATCTTCAATCTGCCACTCTCAAAAACACCTTTTTGATAACTCAAATAATTTGAAACTTGGATCACACATACCTTGACATAACAAAAGGATATCCTCCAAACCATAGAAGTAAGATAGCATCAGCGGAGAAATGTGGAGCATTTTTCAAAGACTTTGGCAACCAAACAATCAAACTACAATACTCTTCATAGAAATTTTGACATCAATGACAAACAAACTACAACAATCTCCCCCTTTGTCATTGATGGAAAAAATAGTAGAATCTCCCCCTTTGGTGCACAATCTCTCCCCCTTTTACATTAATGGCAAAGGGAAAATAAACTTGTCTCTCCCTCTTCAACTAACATGTAGGCTCCCCCAGTCAACAACAACCACTACCTGCTCCCCCTGAGATGTAGCCCCCATCAATCCAGGAAAAAATATGACTTAAATTTCTCCCCATGGATAGATACACCAAGTATGCATCTAGAAATAATAAGGAGGTGTAATTATCCCTAAATTATATCTAAGATATTCAAATGTATCCTTTGCAAGTGCCTTTATGAAAATGTTTGCAATCTGATCCTTTGTAGATACATACTCCAACTTCACTTATTTATCTGCAACCTTCTCTCTCAGAAAGTGATACCTGATTGATATGTGTCTGGTTCTAGAATGCATCAATAGATTCTTTATTAATAGCACTTGTATTATCATATAGAATAGGAATGGGCTCATCATACTTTATCTTGATATCCTTCAATGTTTGCTTCATCCACAACACTTGAGTACAACAAGATGTTGCAGCAATATACTATGCTTCTACTATTGATAAAGATATTGAATCTTGCTTCTTACTATGCCATGAAACCAACCTATTTCTTAAAAAGAAAGCACCACCACTAGTACTCCTTCTATCATCAACACAACCAGCCCAATCAGCGTCAATGTATGCACTCAGATCAAAGTCATTACCTTTTGGATACCATAATCCATAATCCAAAGTTCTCTTCAAATATCTACATATTCTCTTGATTGCCTTCACATGAGTTTCCTTAGGATTAGCTTAAAATATTGCAACCAAACATATTGCATGCATCATCTTAGGTCTATAAGGAGTTAATTACAAGAGGCTTCCAATCATATATCTATATAGAATCTGATCAGCTAGGGGAGACTTATCATCTTTGCTCAAATGATAACTAGTTACCATAGGAGTACTCATAGGTTTGCAATCTTCCATACTAAACTTCTTCAACATCTTTTTGACATAATTTTCTTGAGAAATAAAGATACCATTATCTATCTGAGCAATTTGAAGGCCAAGAAAGAAGGATGGCTCACCTATCATAGAAATTTCAAATTCTTTCTACATTTCTTTAGCAAACTTCTTGCACATTTCATAATTTCCACCAAAGATTATATCGTCAACATATACAACAACTACCAAAATTATTTCATCCTCAATCTTGAAGTAAATATTAATGTATGTGGTACCTTTCTTGAAACCTTGCTAAAGCAAGTACTTGTCCAACCTTGCATACCAAGCCCTAAGAGCTTGTTTGTGACCATACAATACCTGTTTGAGTTTGGACCCCATGTTTGGGTCTTCTAATAACTAGAATCCATCGGGTTGCTCTATGTAGACTTCTTCCAAATCTCCATTCAAGAAAGGTAATTTAACATCCATCTAATATACTTCAAGAAAGTCCTTATAGCCTGAAAAGGAAACAAACATGTTGATTGCTTCCATTCTTTCTATTAAAGAAAATTTCTCTTCAAAATAAATTCCTTCTACTTGTGAATAGCCTTTATAAACCAATCTTGCTTTATTTCATATTACAACTTCTCCATCTTCATTCAACTTATTCTTGAATACCCACTTTGTTCCTATCAAATTCTTGTATGCAAGCCTTGGAACCAGTTCCCAAGTTTGATTCTTCTCAATCTGATTTGAATTCTTCTTTGATTGCTTGTATCAATCCTTCATCCTTTGTAGAATTAGCAAAAAAAATTGGTTATATCTTTGATAATAAACAAAATTTTACTTGTTCAGTTATCATTGCAAGCCTTCTCTTAGTCAGTATTCCTTCATTCTTATCTCCAATGATCTGATCTTCTGAATGATTATTCTGGACATACTTGATAGGACTCTTACTATGCATTTCTACTATTTCTTCTTTTTCTTCAATTTCTTCTTCTTCTTCTAAACAAGGAGGCGCATCATATCCGCAGTCCTCAATTTCATACATATTCTAATGAAAATATTCATCAACATTAACATTTGTACTTTCAACTATATGTCCTAGTCTTTTATTGTAGCACCTATTAGCTTTACTCTGAGTTTAATATCCAAGAAAAATACCTTCATCAGCTCTTGAATCAAACTTGCCCAAAATATCTTCATCTCTTCTAATGTAGCATTTTCTTCTAAAGATTCTAAAATACCTGGCAATTGTTGGTCTTCCATGCCATAACTCATATGGGGTCTTAGTACTATTCACCCTTAATAATCCTCTATTGAGAATATAGACCATAATATGAACTTCCATTTTCTAATAAACATCAAGCAAATTTTCTTCCTTCAGCATAACCCTTTCCATCCCTTGAACAATCTTATTATTTCTTTCCACTACCCCATTTTGTTGAGGAGTTCTAGCAAAGGATAGATGCATCTTTATCCCATATTCTTCAAAAAAATCATTAAACTCATTTGATGTGAACTCACCTCCTCTATTAGACTTCAAACACTTGATTTTAGCATTCACTTCATTCTCAACCATTGACTTGAAAATATTGAATATACTAAAAGCTTTACATTTATCTTTTAAGAATGTACCCCATGTCATCATAGAGAAATCATCAATAAAAAGCATGAAATACCTTTCTCCTTGAAGACTCTTTATTCTAGTAGGTATGCACAAATCAATATGAATCAGCTTCAAGGGTCTAGAAGAAGAATACTCTTTAGACTTGAAACTTATCCTTGTTTGCTTTTCAAATTAACATTCCTTGCACAAGGTACTTACAAGCTTGACAATCTTGGGCATATATCTTACCGCATTTGATGAACTGATCTTCACAAGGTTGTCAAAATTGATGTGTCCCATTCTCCTATGCCAAAGCCAACATTCACTCAAGTTTTTCCCAACAGACAACTTCACCCATTGGCATCCTTTAGACTATATATGTCACTATTAGTACTAGATCCTTCTTCTACCAATTTTCTAGACTTTCCTTTTTTGATTTCACATCCTCTTTTATTGCATATGAGATTGTATCCTTTGTTGCGCATATGACTCACACTAAGAAGATTGTGCCTAAGACCTTTACATAAAGAATTTCTTTTTTCTTGTGCTTCCCATCAATACTTATTATACCTTTTTCCATAGATCTTTACTAAAGTATCATCTCCAAGCTTGACTATGTCTCCATTCCACTTCACAAGCTTGATAAACTTGCTCCTATCTCTTGTCATCTGGTTGAAACAACCATTGTCAATCACCCAATATTTTTCCTCATCTTTTGCATGAAAAGTAGTCCACACAACCCTTGAATATTTATTTTCATCTTCAGTCTTCTTAGCAACTATGAATAGGATTTCATCCTTGTTATCCAGACCACTAGATTCCTCATCCTTTGAAGAGTAGGAATCTTCCTTGGTGTAGAGACTTCTTTTAAACTTATTTCTTCTAGAATTTTTGTTTCTATTTTCAGAATATTTTAAGGAAAATTTAGAAGCAAAATGATCATTCTCTCCACACTTAAAAAATTTGAAAGGTAGCTTACCTTTGTACTTGTTGTACCCCTCTTCAACTTCTTTACAAAGTTTTCTTCTTCTTCATTGTCACTGCTCTGATCAGATGCTTCATACTTCACCTTCTTACTGGCTTTGAAAGTTTTTTCCTTCTTTAGAGCTTCTTTGTCAAACTCTCTCATTTAAAAGGCAATGAGAGCACCATATAATTGATCCATTGAGAAATTATCTAAATATCTAGCTTCATCAATAGAAGATACTTTAGGACTATAAGCTTTAGGAAGATACCTCAGTACCTTTTTAACCACCATGGGTTCTTCTAGTTCTTCACCAAGTCCTCTAATTGCATTGACCACATCATCTACTCGAAGAAAATATCATGCATTATCTTCATCCTTTGTTCACTTGTAGAACATTACTTTTACAAGTTCAGAGTCTGCTATTCCACTCAAAGATAGCATTCTTAGCCTTTCCATTGTTCTCATAGGCCTTAATCCTTGTCGGATCAGTTGGAGGAGTAGTAGAAATAGTATAACCATACTTGACTGATTGCCAAACTCAAAACCCTAAAGAGGTTAGATAGGCTTCCATCCTGAATTGCTAGAAAGAAAAATGTGTTCCATCAAATCTAGGTGGCTTGTGAGACCCTTCTTGTGTCATCCTAAATCTTCCTTAAGCCATTAGAATTCTTTTAAGGAACTTGACTCTGATACCAATTTTTGAACACACCGAAATACTAAGAGGGGGGGTGAATCATTATTCTATCAAATCTCAAACCTTCTAGAAAAAATAGACACTTTAAACTCTACTACATAAACAATAATATGAAAGATGAAGACAATGCACAACACTAGATATACATGGAAAACCCCACAAGGGAAAATCCACCGTGAGAAAAATTGCTAGGATCTATTGTCCTAATCCAACCTCACAAGATGAACAACATTTACAACTTTTTTTTAGGGCTACAAGCCAAAGAAGCTACAACTCCTTGATTATAGTTTTAGGGTTACACCCAAGGAAGCTACAATTCCCTGATCTGAGTACACACTCAAGAATGATTACAAAATGATAGTCCTTCCACTGTCTGAAACTAACAATTAGGTCAATCTCTTTTGATGATTACAATTCTACTTTGCTAACTCTCCAAATGTCTTCTCAGTTTCTTACTAGCCTACTGCTTTCAGCAATTGAGAAGTTATTTCCTTTGGCTCATTGCCTCTAACAAAAAATTAAGCACACTTATTCACATACCTTTTGTCATAGGGATATGATCAAAATGAAATTGGATAGGATCTACTACAACTGCTCTTTCTCTTTCTATCACTTACACAATCAACATCATGCCTACACACAACTAGAGGTCATGAATGAACTTCATAGTGGTGGATCACAACTTCATCTAGTTTTCATTATTATAGTTGGTCACAAAATTCAACTTCATATGTCTATATGATTTGTAGCTCATAGTGGGTGTAAGAATTATATTTTCTAGTCTATTATTTTTTATTACAATTAGTATGTTTTCTATTGTTGTATTAAATCTTGCAGTAACCTTATATTTCATTATAATAATAAAATCTCAAAAGCTATCTTTATTTTATTGGTTTCATTGTAATTTGGGTTGTTAATATTAATCTTAAAATCCTAATGAGACCTAGGTTTTTATAAGGTTTGGAGGTAAATTATTAACTAAACACTATTAGCAGAGGGTTTGAGTAATATTTACATTAATATTTTGTTGGGGATATTACATTGGGTGTCACATGGTACCTTAACTCATGACAAGGATGAATACTCCATCCCATATAATCATAGAGATACTAAGATGGTATTCCTTTTCTTACCTCTAGGATCCTCATCCTTTTTTCCATTATAGTTTGTATCCAACATGAGACCTTACTCTCACCATGTGTCTATGTGGTTGGTTGAACATATTAATACTTATTGTGTATGCTTAATTACTGACATGTGTATGTTATGTGATGTGGTTTGTCTCTTGTGCCTATTGATTTGTAGTTTTTCCCCTCTAGGAATGCTTATTATATGATGGTTTATCATTCTTATTTGGAATGTTTATGCTATAATGGTTTATCATACTTGTTGGCATGCATATTCTATGATAGTTATTTATAATGTTTAGCATGTGTGTGAGACATACTCCCCTTTTTTTGTCTGAGTGTGTGTGATTGTGCTTAAGTGACTATCTTCTTCCACAATGGATTGGACCTATAGGTTCCACATGTTTGGGTGACATGGAACCTATAGAGGAGGAGATTTACTACTCCTGAGTCTTTAGGAAAAATAAGAGTCTATAGGGAGAAAATTATCCTCAGCTACCTCAAAGGCTAAGCTCAAGTGACAAAGGACAAAAAGGGGATTTTTTTGCAACATCATTGTTTTATGTTTTATGGTTGATTTTAGAAAGAGGGCTTCAAAATACAAAAGAGTAGGCCTCAGAGGTCTCAAGAGCAAGCAAACTAGCTCACGGCCAGAGGATGACAACGCGTTGTGGTCTCATATGGAGCAAAAGCAGAATAAACTTACCAAAACACACAAAACCTACTAACAATTCAAGAATCAAAATTTGACTACATTTAACTAAGATAATAGAATGGTAGAAATGACAAAAATTACAATAAGAAGAATACTAAACATGCAAGAATCTAAATTAAATAAAACAAAATGACAAAAGATAAAAGAGAGAAATAGACTCACGAGAGGTCCAATGCTATGCAACCTCCCACAAAGCTCCACATGAACAACCTACACACATGAAGATAAGGGAAAATTTTGGGGTTGTTTTTAGGCTTTCCTTAGTCAAATCCTCGTTTTGGTGTTTCCACCTCCACGAATAGACAAGAAGACAAGTAGATAAAGAAATAGATAATAGATGATATAGAATGAAAAGCTAAACAAAGTAGATATGTTAGATATTAATATGCTACTAAAAAAGTATGATAAATGCAAGTAAAAGTGTGTTTACCCTCCCTTCAACAAGCATGAGAAGCTGAAAGAGAGTGCTACACTTGAGAGAGTTGAGACATCGATGTAGAAACCAAGAACTTGCAAGTGAGCTTGAGAAAAATTATGTCGAAACTTGATGTAGAATGAGAAGTGAGAGCTTGAGAGAATGAGAATGCAAGAATGAGAATGAAAGAATGAAAGAATGAAAAAATGAATGAAAGAATGGAAGGATAGCATGCAAAAAGGTTGGTTTCAAGTGTGTCTGTGACTACAAAGGCATTACACTTCACGGGTAGGTGGAAGTGTAACATCCTAATGACCATAGACCCAGGAATCTTGTCAAGGAATTCATACAACGCATAGACGTGTGCGTGTTGCAAAAGAATTTCTAACAAAAATTCTACTAGGGACTAAAAACCAAGGGGTCAAGGATGAATTTGAAGGCTAGGAAAAGGGGGATTCACATTATCATCTTTATTACTTGCTATGTACAGGGAGGATTGTGTAATATGAAATTGCATGGGGGAGCAATTTTATGACATTACATAACCATTATTGGGGAACTAGAAAATCTATTGGAGTGGCTCAAAATCATGTGCAAGTAGGAAAATATTTCATTTCCTTTTTGTAATTTCATTCACAAGAATATTGAAAAATGTAGAATTCAATTTAGATTTTGAATCATAATTTGTAATTGTATCATTTATATTGGATCCTCCTATTAGATGAAATTTAAACCACCTGTATAAGTAGTAATGAATTTATCATTATTTTTATTACATCTCAATGTTGGTATCAAAAGTGCATTTAATTTTTTATTTTTTCATCATTCTAGATATGTTGGTAAACTAAATTTATAACACCTTTTATATGGGCATAAAATAAACTTTACATGTTAGCAAATGATTGATTTTGGTTTTATGGGAATGTTAGATATATTCTCTTACCCTTGAGGTTGTGTTGACAAACCCACCATAGGGTGATTTCCTCTTGTCATTTTGGGTTCTCCTTATGAAGGAAGAGTAAGTAGAGTGTTTCAGTAACATTCACCTTCATCCCTCATGTCCTTGGATACATTTTAGAGTCCTAGAACTCCCAACCTTTGGAAAACATCTCTTTTATTTTCTCATATTTCAAATATTGGGTGTGTTCTCTTAACCTTACACCCTAGTTCTTTAGTCATTGAGTATTTTTAGGGAATTTTCTAAGTTTAATCTTACTTTTAAGATTCTAAGGTATTATACCTATGTTTGAGACCTAGAATCATAGTTTGTTCAATCTCTGGTTAGGACTATAGCACTAGAAAGTGACTACAATGCAAAAATTGGAGTCTAATGCTAGTACAAGAATCCAATGCTAGAGCATGAATCCAACACTAAAAATAGATTGTAGTTCTAAAATTAGATGCTCTGGCAATTCATCAGTTTCAGCGGGGTATCACGACCATTTTCTAAGGAAATTTTGTATTTAAAAAGTTGGCTCGGATATTGTAGAGTCTTACCATGTCCTAAAATTATCAATAAGTATTGTAATCTAGAATTTATTCCATATTTGGTAGTGGGAAGTATGCCTTTGCAAGAAAATAACTAGTTATTATTTCAGTTGGTGGAGGACTTGTACCTCTTAGTAGAGAAACCTCTTTTGAATATGTTTCCCTTATGTTTAAATTTTGTTTGATTTTTTGGGATTAGATTGGATGTAGTTTTCACTCTCATCCTACTCCAAATGTAGGAAACTAGTGGTAATTTGACTAGTCAAGATATGGCATATCCTAGTTGTCCCACTTGTTTCTTAGGTTTCCTTTGGTGATGTGAGAATCATTGGATGTGTTTAGGGAGTGGATTAAAGTTAGATAATTTCCTCATCCCACTCCTTTTTATATTCATGAGAAAACACAATCATAAATTAGGACTCAATTATTGTTGTGGTGAAGCTCCACTCTCTTGTAGTTAATCATAGTGACTTTGTCACACATGATTTGTAAGTCTTATACTTGCATCGCCTTGCTTGGAGAAATGGAGATATTTTGTGTTGTGTCATTATACTTGACATGACACTTTTTCTACACATTAGCATGCAATACAATACATTCTACATGGTGTTGATTTCTTGTGAAGTCATTCTTGTGTTGATCTTTTAAAAAATTGTTCACTTGGTTGATGTCATATGTGTGAGGCTCGAGGCATTATAATATATGTTTTATTTGCATGGATATATTATTTTTGTATTATTTATAAAGCCTAACAATATGAATAATTTGAACGAACAAGTGTATAATATTGGATGGAAAGGTAGGGGAAGGTTCAATCTCATTATTTTATTTTGTATGGAATTTAATTTGTGGATAGTTCCCTTCTTGGCATTGTGCCTTAATTTTTTAAGTTTTAACAATGAAATGGATTTTGATGCTAGTGCTCTTAGTGCTCAATCAAGGCATAGAATAATTTATCCAATCTAAATGCATCTACATGGTAGTGAACTATGAGAATGATTAGTTTTATCACCACCAATATTAGATGAAAATACGAGGGAAGGTTCAAATCTAATTAGTTTCTATTGCATGTTATTTAATTTGTGAATAGTTTCCTTCTTAGCAGAGTCCATCAAATTTTTAAGTTAGGTCAATAAAATG
>VDFB02168118.1:106339261-106495755 GCA_007258455.2 Sequoia sempervirens
TGGGGATGGGGGACGGCTATATATATATATATATATAGATATATTAAAAATATAGGGAAATTTCAGATATTCATGAGTAATGATAATCATAACAATGAACATTGATAAAGGAGCAAATGTAATCACCAATCATATTGACATATACATTTTAGAGTCAAACAAATTAATACTACAACTACTTAATTGCTTCCATAATTCATGTCAAACAATTAATGTGCATATGATATAAAATTTTAAAAATAAAATGCCCAAAGGCTACAAGTTTGCACTACAAATGTCAAAATGAAAAAGTCACAAATGTCCAAACCATAGTAATAGAAAGTATGATGGTTGCATCTACTTGACATTTGCCAACATTGCATCAAAATCAGACTCAGAGTTTGAGTCACTGCCAATTTTTCTCTTGCTCACTTGCCTCTTAGCTGCAATTTTTTTTTGGAATTTAAAAATTAACTCAAATGGCTTTGAAAGAAAGTTTTATGTTTCATTTTAGGCTTGGGAGGGTGTGGGGTCCACTTAGAAACAATAAAAAAATAAGCATTTTTAATTTCAAAGTTTTTTTTTTGGTAAAAACTTGCTGGAAAAAAGGGGACGGCTGGCTGTCCCCAGGACGGTTAGGGGACACCTAGGCGTCCCCTAACCATCCCGAGGACGGCGAGTCATCCCCTTGCCGTCCCCAAGACGTCCCCGCCAATTGGGGAAGTTTCAAAAAAAAGGAAACTTTTTGGGGACACCTGAAAAATGTCCCCAAGGTGTCCCCCATCCCCAAAACGTCTCGGGTACGGATACGGGGGGGGCAAAAGGGTAGGGGACGCATCCCCATGTACCACTATTGAAAACTTTTGATTTGTAATAGAGTTTTAAATGGCATCATGTCCAATGTAATTGTTTCATATTTTCCTTGTTATTCATGAGAGTCTCAATGTATGCGTTCATTGCAATGAATAGAAAAAAACATAAAACCCTTATGCAACTTTTGTCTTATTCTAAAAGACTAAAAACAATACACACAAATTAAAAAAAAAAAATCAAGGGCATTCATTACAGAATATTTAAAGTTGGACCGTTTAGACATTGAAAATTTGTGGTAGAAATAAATAATAATAAAATGATGACTTAGTTGGACATGGGATTCTAGAGGTGGGTTGTTGTAACCCCCAGAACACTTGGCAACTTTCTCATGAAAGATTTCCATGACAACTTATTAATGAGGAGTTACACGTTAGTATTCATGACAAAGTGGGGGCTATTTTGCGGAAAGAATTTCATTAATATTTTAATTGCTATCTTTGAGAGGGAAAGTGGGGCATTGAAATTTATGCCCTACTGATGCTATATATTGAGGTGCTTGGTTGCCTTTGAGACAACTGCCAATTTATTCTATCTTTTCAATCATAGTTTGTACCTTGTGCTCAGCTATAGGATTTGAGGATGAAAACCTTGTAATGTCCCCTGTCCTAATTTGCCCTAGAATTCGCCTATGGCTCACAATTTCCGCAAACTAGGGTTAGGGTTTTCACCTTGTCAAATGAATAGCCCCTTGATGATGTAATCCGGAATTGAAACCTGCATTCAACCCATGAACAACATTCCTAAACATGCATACATATATTTGTTAGCATTAATCAATGGCAACATATTCATAGATTATCAATAATGCAACCTATTGTGAACTAGGAGGAGTAAATGGTGGGTCCGCCCAAAGCCATATGCCAAGCCTAAGAGGTTGTATACCACAACTCTCCCTATTGGCGACTTGTACCTACTTTCCCCATCCATGTCACAACTTCGGAAGACACTTTGCCTCCTGGTGGAATCGGGCGGAGCTCACAAGTGGTCCAAGTGCTTCCACTCATCCATGGCCCATCCTCTCCTTGGGTTTGATGGATCTTAAGCGTGATTTCCGCCCACCCATGGCCCATCTTCTCCTTGGGTTTGGGCAGATCTTAAGCGGGGTTTCCGCTCATCCATGGCCCATCCTTAGGTTTGGGTAGATCTTAAGCGGGGTTTCCACTCATCCATGGCCCATCCTTTCCTTAGGTTTGGGCGGATCTTAAGTGGGACCTCTAGGCACGCATCACTGTCTAAGGCCCTTTCCCCCAAGCAAGTTTTCAAACAGATTCAAACACTCAGATTTATCCTTAGGCATTAATATTTAATAGTATCCATACATGTTATGGCATTCTCAAGAACAACATCTAGATCCATGCCTATGATAATAATGCATATTAATACTAGAAATGCTATGCAGATCTCTTTACTCATTATATATATGTTATGGCATTCTCAAGAACAAACATACATACATACATATATATAAATACACACACATTTGGAAGTAATTAGAAATATATATGTATAATTATATAAAATATAAATATATATATATATATATATTAATCTAGAAATATATATATATAACCTATTCATTTTTATATTAAGATCATAATTACTTATAAGGCTCAATAATGGCTGCAAGTATCATTATTGGATAATCATATATAATATATATATTTATATTTTATATAATTATACATATATATTTCTAATTACTTCCAAAATATATATATATATATATATATATATATAACCTATTCATTTTTATATTAAGATCATAATTACTTATAAGGCTCAATAATTGCTGCAAGTATCATTATTGGATAATCGTATATAATATATATATTTATATTTTATATAATTATACATATATATTTCTAATTACTTCCAAATGTGTGTATATATATATGTATGTATATATATATATATATTATGGCATTCTCAAGAACAACATCTAGATCCATGCCTACAGTAATAATGCATATTAATACTAGAAATGCTATGCAGATCTCTTTACTCATTATATATATATATATATAACCTATTCATTTTTATATTAAGATCATAATTACTTACAAGGCTCAATAATTGCTGCAAGTATCATTACTGGATAATCGTATATAATATATATATTTATATTTTATATAATTATAATTTATACATATATATTTCTAATTACTTCCAAATGTGTGTGTATATATATGTATGTATGTATGTATGTATATGTTATGGCATTCTCAAGAACAACATCTAGATCCATGCCTACAGTAATAATGCATATTAATACTAGAAATACTATGCAGATCTCTTTACTCATTATATATATATATAACCTATTCATTTTTATATTAAGATCATAATTACTTATAAGGTTCAATAATTGCTGCAAGCATCATTATTGGATAATCGTATATAATATATATATTTATATTTTATATAATTATACATATATATTTCTAATTACTTCCAAATGTGTGTGTGTGTATATATATATTTATGTATAATTATATTTAAACTTACAGTCCAAACATATTTTGCAATAATACTTAATTCAATAGATCTCTTATCATTTGTCTTCTTCCTAGCCTGCTGTTTTTATTCCCCGATTTCAATCTGCTTTCAAGAACATATTTTATTCTTCCTTGATTTGATGCTCTGTTCTTTCTTCTGATTTCTTTATGATTATATCTGCTGTTTACTCAGAAATATATATCTCAGATTTCTTCCCCCCTTTTCTATTTCATATTCTTCAAACTCTATAATCTTTGTCTCTATGAAAAGAGCGGCATCCTTTGGCAAATAGACGTGACTCTTTGTTTAAGCATTACTTTTATTTAAGCGCTGCCACTTCAATACTAATCGCTGCCACAGCCTTCTTATACCCAATAATCTTTGCTTTTCCTCATAACGGCTGCTCTTATAATGAAGTGCTTTTCTTTATTAATGATGATCGCTGCCTATTTAGTATTTTGTATTATTTATATTTCTAATTTTATGTTTTATTGTTTTTATATTTTATATTATATGTCTCTTAAAATATATTTGTTATTATTATTATTTTAGTATTTATATATCATGATAATAATATTTAAATTGTTGGTGTTTATATTTTAATATTTACAATATTATATCTGATAATTATAATTATAATATTATCTTGCGATAATTATAATTATAATAATATTAAATTACTAGTGTTTCTTTTTACAATTTTAATATATATTTTGTTATTTATTTGCATTTTGATATGTTACAATTTTGGGGACATAACAAACCCTTGGATTCTAGAGATCAGAGGACAAAACCCGTTTGATTTCTTGAAGATTGGAGGACGAAAACCCTTTGATTTATTGAGGGCGATCTCACACATAGGTTGTGTTCCTACGTCAAAGCTTTGTTTGGATTTCAACATATGTTTTGGTACTCGCAGAAATTTTTGTATTTCTTAAGCTTCAGCATATTGTGGAAGCATATATTTTGTAATCAATTAAGTAATATTATATTGTGGAGGAAGCTTTGTTCATATTCGTATTATTCTTTGAAGCTTAAACATATTTATATTATTTGTGCAATCCATTGTTATATCTCTCTAGGCATTGTTGTTATTAGTAATCATATATATAAATTATTATCCATCCATAGTATGCTCTCACCTTGCCCTCACGAGATTTGGTGGATCAGAAAATGGTATAATTTATTTTTTTCACCGTATGCATTCATCTCACCCTAACAAGATCTTGGTGATCAGAAAATGGTAAATATTTTATAAAAAAAATTGTTGAGGATATTACATGTTTCAATAACCTTATGTTAGATAACACTTTGCTTTTACTTCTTCATCTTTATTAACTTGTGAGAAAAGAAAGTAACTATATTAATTACAATGAAAGACCAAAGTAGGTAAATTGAATTCGAAAATATAGCCAATCACAATAGGAGGAATAAATCAGATGATGAACTCCATCTAAACAAAACTAAAGGATACACGCTAAATGTGCACTAATTAAGATTCTTGCTGATAGAGGTGAACTCAAAACCAGTGAACCCTAAACTGTAGTTCCTACTAACAACCAGTATGGTTTCTTCATTGTCTGTAAAGCCAAATTCATATATTTTCCACTTGGTATTCCAATGAACCTTTGTCTCCATGACCACATGTGAATTACTAGATCTTTGATGAGGTGTTTTATCAATGAACCACAATTCAAGTTTAAACAAGAACAGAAAATAGCTTTAAACTCTCTTTGGTGGACACACAAAGTTAAGATGTTACTTTTGGATAGGGATTTGATGCAATCAATTAACAATACTATCAAATGTAATAATGCTAGTTAAAGGTACATCAACAGGTAGCAGTTTTGTAATCATATTCTACTATTCTTTTCATTGAATTCAAAATTTTTGAAGAGGTGCCTACATATTGTGGACATAAGGGAGGGTAACACATACAACATATGCCAGTCTACATACCAGCGCCTTGCAGTAAACTCCTATTTCCATTTGTAATTTTTTAATGGTAATTGTTCAAGGTTTTATCTGGCATTTACATGATACGGCATTCTGGAAAAAAGGAGTTGCAATTACTAGCCACAAAGATAGTGTGACAAGGCTGTAGGGCAACTACTAAAGTAGTGGCAGTTATATGTGGCTGGAATAAAGACAAGTGCAAACGGTGTGAAGCACAAGGACTTTTAAGAAAGGATGATATAAGGAACAGGTTTAACAAGCAAAATACAAGAAGTTGAATAACTAGCAGACTAGAGGTGAAGCCTAGCAAAGACAAAAAAATGTTGTGTTTAGGAACAAGGAAGCAGTCAAAACAGACATTCCCGCATTTACCCTAGACAAACAAAGGTTATAGAAACATTTACAGGGTGACATTGACATGAGAACAAAGGATATTTTTGCTGGTTTTGGCATTGCCACAATGGAGAAAGTACAAGAAAACCACAGGGTCATTACAGAAGCTACTAAGAAAACATCATGGATGCTAGTACACAGAGTGCAGACTAAAATCCTTCAAATAGTTACAAAAAAATTAAACTAGACTGGAAAGTTCTTTAGCTAGAAGCCCAGCTCTTTAAAACCATTAAGGCACTGGAGCAAGAACTTGTGAATTTGAGGCTAACATATGAAACAGGACATGCAATTCCAGCTAAATTAGACATGGATGCTATCAACAAGGATTGTGAAGATATGTCTGGCAGCTTCTACTCGAAATTCTATGCCATTTGACTAGTTAGTACCATGGACCTAGCAATGTGTGCTAAAAATGATATATGTTTACCCTTGTTCCTTTCTATCATACATTGCAGTGTATGAGAGCATTCTAAATATGATGTTCTATACAAAATCAAGTGTATAAGGAGTCTTCATTGTTGCAAATTTTGAGGGTTTTTTTATGGTGTTTTGAATGATCCCAGAAATGTAGAGTATCATGGTTTATTTGGTTGCGAGCTCCAAGCACCACATCATTTGTTAGCTTAACTTCAATATCATATGTTGTTCGGAGATCAATAATATATGTCATCCCAAGGAATTTGCCTACTAAAATAGGTGGAGCAACTATAGATAGAAAGATATTTTACACAAAATGTAAAGGAAATTTGAATAATACCATGTATTACCCAGAAGGCAGTAGCCTACTAAAATATAGAGGAACAATAAATAGGACATATTTTACCCTAAATGGACAAGAAATTTGAAATATCGCTCATGCACTGCATTTTTATCCTTTGTGAATATTATAATTATTTTAATGAGACAACTAAAGTTGCTTGCATAACAATTCCCTAGTCAAGGAATGCAGGCATTCCCCATGATATATTCTCTAGGAAAGAATGTTTCCCATTCATGAGTCAGTAAGGAATACTCCCAATGATGTATCTTCTAGGAAAGGGTGTTTCCCTTTCACAAATGTTATAACCAGATATTTTATGTTTCTGTGCATAATTTATATCTACACTCTCTAAGATTATCATTATTTGACAATTTGTACATTCCAAGTTTGACGAATGTTTTAGCTTGAAACTCATGACACTCGTTTATTTGGAAAATTTTCTAACACTATTCTATTGAAATTAACACATTAGTTTCTTTTTCTTATCAATACATGAAAACACTGTCAAGTTAATCTTTTGTTGCTTTTAACTTTTAAGATATAAACACAATACCAATTGTATCAAGCACATTGCAAACCTACAACGTTGAACAATTCATAACAGAAGATACATAATTGGTCAAAAAAGTACCACAGGATACAATAGACAGGACTCCATATTTCCAAATAAAAAGCACATACAAAAGCAAGTGAGGATTTAAGAAACAAACCTCCCCATGGGATCTTGGAATCATTGTAGCCTTCGCAATCTTTTCTTCAATAAATTCCAAAGTACCCGATTGGTCCTCATTAGCACTGAGAAATGTGCCTGAACTGTCAAATCCATAGAAAAGGGCAAGCATACTAAATCAGTTCAAATCTGTATGGAGTCACCATTAGCAATGTATGTGTGTGTTTATGTAGAAATATATACACAGAATTACAAACCATAAACAAGTTTGCATATAGACATACACACAACTATACTCTAGTAGTAAGCTTCATTGATTAGGTATGACTTCACTGCAATTATAACAGTATATAATTCTTGAGGATAACATGATATTATTGACACAGTAAAATAAATAATATTTTGGCTGGAGGATGTATTATTTTGATATCAATTAGAAAATATCTAATATTGATATGAGATAATTGCATCCATTTTTTAAGTATTTCTTTGCGTTTTGCTAGAATGTAATTCATAAGTTAGCAGTAACCTTCAATTGTTGTATATTGAGTTGCTGGCTTATGACATCCTGTTGTGACCTTTTCACACATCGCCCCATTGCAAATGGGGACCCCCAATGGTTTGCTTTTCTAGGGTTTTATCTTCACGTAACAATTTCATAAGGTCATTGCTTTGAGAGTTTCGAATTAGAGTTTTGAGTTATCACCTAAGCCATTTGGAGAATTCAAGCCCGAACCAGTGCCTAAACATCATGGAAGTGCTCAAAAGGTCCAGAAGATGAGGATCACTTGTGCTTTGAGTCAATTCTGACACTTCCTATTTTTTAGGGATTTTTGCTTTTTTTCATTTTTTCATTTTTGGCATTTTTGGACCAATCTGAGACCCCTATTTTTTAGGGATTTTGCTTTTTCTATTTTTAGAAAGTAACCTTGGTCATGGAGTCAACATTTCCATTTTTAGAATCAAAATTCAGGCCACCAGAGGTAAAAATCAAGGCATATGGCGAGGGTTTGATGATCCAGAAAGAGACAAACATGAAATTCATGGTGATCAAGGACGAAAAATGGTATAAGTCTGGAGAAATTCGCCCATGGAGATGTAAGAACATTCTCAAAGTCCGCCATGGAGATGGCAAAGACAATGGCAAGTCCGCTTGGAAGAAGCAATGAGAATGGCAAGGCATGAAGGAAGTCCGCCTGGGATATGGAAAGAAACCTTGGAAGTCCGCCCAAGCCTTAGATAAGAAATGGCAAGACCTTCCCAAAGTCCGCCCCACCTCTTGGCATGAAATTTGCAAAGTCTTCCTAGACATCAAGGGGATATGGAATGAAATTTATAAAGTCCGCCACCTCTTGGAAAGAAACTTACCAAGACTGCCTAGAGCATGGAAAGAAACACATGAAGTCCACCCTTGCAAGCAAAGTGGCAAGCAAGACTTAAAGTCCGACCCACCTTGAATGGATATGGAAAAAAATTCATAAAGTCCGCATAGGCATTGAACATATGGAAAAACATTTATGAAGTCCACCATGAGGAGAAAGGAGGCCATAAAATCCGACTTAGGCAAGGAAAAAATGTCCAAGATTGAAGAAAGTTGACTTTGCCTAAGAAATAAAGTCCAAGCATGAGTAAAGCTCGATTTTGGCATGGGGAAATAAGGTCCAAGCACAAGTTAAAGTCCACCATGGCATAAGAGAAATAAAAATCATTGGCAAGATGACTAGAAAGTCTGACTTGGCTAGGAAAAGCAACATCTAAGACACTTAGACGTTCACCCTCAAACATGAAACGTAGCAAAGATGCTTCAAAGTTTGCCCTGGCTAAAGGAGAGTAACTTGGAAATAATTAATTAGCCATGGGTAGATTAAAATTTGCCATAGTTAAATAATTTTAAACAAATAAAATTTCGCCATGAGTAAAAGATTTAAAGGGTTGGAAAAATCAAATTTAATATATTGGACATTTAATATTTTCCAATGTTTGAAATAAAAAATTCAACACATGGGCGAATTTTTTAGCTCAGAGAAAGGAAGAAAATCTTGGCTAAAGATGGCGCTTGGATAAGCTTGCCATGAGGATTTGTGAAAAAAATAGAAACATGCCTTGATGAAGAGAAGAAAACAAGTCGAAAATCAAGAGAAAAGATGAAATTGCTAAAACAAAATCGAACTCTTCAACCTTATAATGAGTTTCGCAATTCTTCTTCACAAGTTCGATTGAGGAGAAGTTAAGCTCTCTCAAAATTGCAAGATATAAAGTTTTGAAGAGAGAATATTGAAGGCAAAGTAGATTTTTCTCGATGGAGTAAATTCTTAAACTGGAGGACGTGATTTTTGAAGAAGTAAATTGGAATTCTTGGCTGAAGGGCGTACTTCTCAGCAAATAGGCACATTCTTTTCTTGGATTTTTGATTAAATTTTCAGAGGTTGAATTTAATTTGCAGCCAGAGGATATTTCCAAAGGTTTAAAATTTGGTTGGCTAAGTTCTTTATTCTTCTTTCATCTTATTTGATCATTCTGGCTAAGTATTGGCAAAGACTTAATCAAGTTCGCCCATTTTCAGCTTGCTTTTTCACAGAAATTTATCTTTTAAAACAAGCTGAAAGTAAAACTTTCGAATAAAGGCCCGGAAATAACCATATTTAAAAGTCTCCACACTAATGTTAATTCTTTTTTTTTTATTGCAGGTTAATGACCACCCGAGGAGAATCATCAAGAAAGGCACAAATGAAGTTTGCCAGCAAAGGATTGCAGCCAGAGTCCAAAATTAATTCTACGTGGAAAAATATTACAGACACCAATCTCGAGCATGTGGACTTCACAGAATTCAAGGAGAGGATGTACGGACATGACGGACTCCTGCCAACACCAATCGCTCAAAGAATGATGCGGAATGGCATTGTCCACGCTGCCGGATTTCCAACAGTAGAATGTGTTGAGTTAATGGTGGAGTGCGCCATCCATTGTCATGAGCAGGAGAGGCGGATTGTTGCACCTGATGGGAGGATATTAGCTCATCTCGCAGAAGTGGCAATCTAGGAAGCATTTGGCATCTCGACATACCATCGGACTTCGTACAAGAAATAAGGAGGACGTCAAAAAGTTGTATGAAGACCAGTCTGAACTTTGTGCCACAAACATTAACAACTCGTGGCTGGAAAAACCGAGAGCCTCTGCCAAGAAAATGCCCAAGAAGTTGTGTCGAATAGACTTCAAGGAGGACTATGGGGACATTATTTTATTGTTAAACAGAATAGGTGGCAATCCTCTAGGCGCGCCATTTCAGACGAGGATGTACTATTTCATGGATGAAACCACCTCTAGCGTTAGGATGTTCAACTGGTCCCGGATGATTAGTGATAATCTCCTCGAGCAGCTAATCAATCTAGAAAGGACAAAATCATTCCACATGAGCTCCTACATCATCTATCTGTTGGCCAGGACTTACAGATATTAAAGACTAATATGCAAAGGCATAATAGGCAATGGTGAAAACTAATTTAAGTCATATGACTGTTACCCGCAGCTGCAACTCAGAGAGAAATCTCACTTCGGGCGGGCAAACGATGCTTTTCTCATGTACATTACCAGAATACTCCAAGGAGGAACTCACCAGAGGCTAACTCATGAAGCCAAAAGCCTGACTAGCAAATATGGATCCTAGTTTATCCAGTTTCCAAGATTCACATACATAAGGATCCAGGGATTCACTAGAAATCCTTACCGGCTTCCAATCTATCCTACAAATAGGATGATCTTGCTAGAGGTCCTTAGACAGCTGGAGACTTACCAAAACATCCAAAGGCCAAAGCAGAAGGCAGATATCACTTTCCCATTCTTCATTGGAAACATGTTGCAGTATTGTCGGTCGGCACAAGTAGCTGAAAGTGTTAGGTTGGAAATACAATGGTATCCGTTCACGACTTATCAGTCCAGGGCCAACTTTGACCCTCATAACCACATTCGAACCGTGGATGGAAAAAGGTATAAACATAAGGTAGACCTAGAGGATTTTTGGGCAAATGTTGCAGACGAATATGAAGTCAGGAAAAGGTTATGGTCCAGATTGCCGATGAGTTTGATCAGAGCGACCAAACTTTGCCGAGTGCCTGATCAGTTGGAGGATGATGGGGAGTATGTCCAAGCGTGCTTCAATGAGAGCTGGCCTCTTCCTGCAGTGAAGTGGTCAAAACACAAGCTTTCAGATTTGACCACATTAATGAGGCCAGTGATCAAGTATTCTCAGTGGTGGGTCTACCAGTAGGTCCAAGAGTTAAGACGGAAAAGAATGACGCTCACTTATGACTTGTTGAGTGAGGCAGAATCATACTCTTCGAATGTAGGCGCATCCCATAGTGCCGAGTTGGTTGAAATTACTAACTCCAAGAAGAGGAAGGAAGCAGTTGCAAACACAGAACCTGTTCAAAAGAGACAAAGGATGGAGCCATAAATATTGATGAGCTAGTGGCTACTACGAACGAATCCTTGGCCGATATGATGATTCCTTCTCCAATTCAGGAGGGTAACATTGATCCAATCCAGCTAGATGATGACGAGCCCCCATCTCCTACGGGCACAAAAATACTTGATTCGGAGAACGTAATGGATATCTAGAATGATGAATTCCAAGAGGGAATGATTTCCGCTCTTAAAGGAATTTTGGATACTCTAGGTGGAGAAAATGTTCAGGAAGAGGACGGCATTGAACAGCCCACCATTCTTGACTGGTTGAAGGAAAGATTGAAGATACAAGTGCCAGTTGAGACTCGGGAGGAAGATGACACTGCAGACTTCTTGGCTAGGTTAGAGTAGGTTGCTATAAAGAAGCCCGCCAAGAAATTCTCCACGATCCAGAGGGACGAAGTCGGCAGTTGTTCCGTATAGATTGCAGTGCCAACAGTTGATAAAACACAGGATGAAATCGCTCCTCATGAGTACGCCATTACCACTATTGATTTGGGCCTAACAACAAAAGCCCAGGAAGTTGAAGAATTGGATAACTCAGTCTCTACCATCAAGGCAAGACTAGAGAAAGAAGTAGCGAAGAAGAAAGAATACAAGAAGGAGGTCAAGCCCCTGAAGGAGTACATTCAGCACCTAACCAAACCACTCAATCAGGGTGATGAAGCAGCTCCTCCTCTCCTAAACTCCTCACAGGAAACAGCCAAGGACATTGAAGAAGATATGGTCACGGCTAAGGAAGCTAAGGAATGGATGACAAGTAAAAGCACAGAAGCTGCTGCATTTATGGAGAGATTGACACTAGCCTATGGACAGACTCCCTCATTCCTTTCCAGACTCGCTGTCATGACAAATGTTTGGGACAACCTCCGGGACATTCAGGAGAGGATCATTCCATGCCTCAAAGTACTAAAGGGAGTTCCAAAACAGGAGTTGGTCGAGCGGAAGATAATTGCAGCAAGCATCGCTTACGACTTCCACCATTGGTATTGGGCATTGACAATACGGAGCAAGGTCTTGGAAAGAGCAAGAGCTGATGGACTTAGAGTTGAGGAACAGATCAGAGAAATTCAAAGAAAGATTTACCTCATAGTTGCGGATGTATTTGAGAAAGAGATTGTCCGAGAGAATGACATGCAGCTAGAAAGGCTAAAGCACAAGGTTTAGGAGATCTTCTCTACCACAGGATCAATTCAGAGACAGAACTTCACAAGGGTGGCGAACCTCTTATCCATCCGAGATGACTTCATGAAACAAGAATTGGAATGGGAGAGTGCCTTTGCCAGATATGCTGAGGTCTTGGACGGGCTGGAATTTAGAATAAACATGCTGCCACAAGTCACAATGGAAGAAGTCATCACGATCGTGTCCAGGTTCATTGAACACACTACTGCTCAAGAGGATAAGGACGCACTCCCTTGAAAATAGCTCCAAACGCCACTTCACTCATTGTTTACTCATTGATTACTGATGTCATTTTGGGAAACCCTAATTAGGGTTGATGTGTACTGATCTTGGCCATTAATTTGTTTTAATCTTGGCCTTTCATTTATTCTCAAAAACTCTATATAAACTCTTGAGCTCTCATTTTCATTTTGTGAAGAAAGTGTATGAGATTGTTGTGTATTGCTACTTCTGATAATAAAAGCTCTTATGCATGATTTGCTTTGAATCCCTTTTATTGTCATGTGGTTTGCAAGGTTGCGTAGCTTTTCAACATTAGATTAGAATTAAGATAGAATTTGATTCCAATTGGATTAGAATTTGATTTGAATGTTTGTTAAATGAATGAAAGATCTAATAGTATTCATTGGTGAAACTTAGCTCATACTTTCTTTGAATAGATGATTTTTATTCAATGCATAAAGTTAGCCTGAGCTTATGATTGTGGATGCTTAACTTCAGTCTGGATAAGTATTGTTCGAGACATGAAAATTATAATCACACCCCTTGAAGATTGCACCCACTTTGTGTAGTTGTCCCAGGGAGGCGAAGCAAAGCGTGGTTACCAATTTCACCTAATCTTTACCGTCTCTTGAATTCTTAGGGATAGATTAGAACCTCTAAACCCTTATCCTTTTTGCATTTTTTTTGAAATCCCAAAAGAAGAAGCATTTAATGTTAAATCCATCTAAACTAAAAGTCCCAACCGAAGAAGCTTTAAATGATAAATTCGTCTAAGTCCCGATCTTGTAAGGAATTCTTAAACGTAAGTCCCTTTGTGTATTACCAGCATATCACAACGCCCATTGAGCTTATCCACACGTCAAGACCTAACAAAAGAAACTTTGGAGTCACCATATGATCTTCTCGCAATCTTAGCATACACAGTGATTTTGTTCAAGAGAGGATAGAGTGTCTTTGGACATTTTATTTTGTGTGTTCGATGGATGATAAAACGTACACCAACACATCCTTGGGTTACACCAAGTTAAGATTTATATATTGAAAAACTATGTATATTTATACCAAGGCTTTTTCTTTATAAACCTATTTAAATGGGGATCAACCTCTCATTTGGAAAAAGATTGTGGAATCGAACAATCAATTTTTATTTGTGAATTACAATTAACCAGGGTGCATAGACACCAATAAATATCTCAGTGTCTATCTATTTTGTGTGTGGCTCTCACATTTTAATCCTAGTTACATATTATTGTTCAATTATTTATTAAATGCAACTTTCAATTTCTATGAAAGGGCTTTTGTCCTTTTATTTCTAATAATGGAGTCATGGATGAACAATCTGTCTTATTGCCAACAGCCTAAATAAACATATCTATATGTTTCAATGCACACACACACACAGAAACTGAATTGGTATATACATGTGACCAAAACAAGTCTATGGGACTAGAAACAAATTATAAGTAATGTGAATAACAGCAAACATAGTGCCACAAGCAAGTCCTCTAAAACAACATAATTTAGCAAACGAGAAATCTTGGGAAGTAAAAATAACTCACATAACTAGTACAATGACCTACAGAATCAAAATAAATAAACAATTTCTAATTTCTACTGATTAAATAGTTGAGATTTTCCAGGTAAACATAATATCATATGTCTGGAAACAACTGTGTGAAGAATTTTATTCCGACATTTCAACTCTTCTTGAAACCCCTCTTCAAGGAAATAACTAATCAATGATAAGATGTTTGGATTGCTACCATTATTCTTTAAATACATGATGTAATAGGTTGATTAGGTATATTTGGAGAAAGGTGGCCCTAAGATTCATCACTAATAAAAGATTTATTTAGAATGTTAATAATTATTATTATGCTTAAGGTTATGAATTAAAGATAGTGGTCCCTGGGGACACATCCCCCCTAGTTTTCTGCTGCTCATGGAAATTGAAATGCCTCAGGGATGCAAACAGAACATGCCCTGGCCATGCTAGTTTTGTTTTTTAAATGGAGACATCCTAGTTATGCCCCCTCTGCAAGGGGAACATCCCCCAATTAGGGAGCGCTCACTGTCCTGAGGACGCCCAGCCTTCTCCTGCAGCCCAAAATAAAGTTGCAGTCAAAGATAATAAAAAACAAACTTTTTTGAAAAACTAAAAAACACTAAGAGTCTTCTGGGCCCTACAAGTCTGCTCGTCACTTTTAGGTTTTTGTTCTGTTATATATTTTTTATTTCATTTGAATTTCATGTTTTAAAGTTTCAACTTCAGAAACAAGAAACAGCAGTCTATGATTCTATGGCAGGGTTAGCAAGTGCAGCTTAGATGTTAGCAAATTCTAAAGTAGAAGAGGAAAACAGGTTACAAATGCACTTCTAGGTATGCAAGAGGAATTCATTTACATACTTTCAGATCACTCAACAAAACCACAAATGTGCATGTGTTACTATGTAAATGCTGTGCACATTTTCCAAAAGAAAAGGATCATCTGTAGGTATAGTTAATAGACCATCAGTGTATGTCAAACTACTTTTCTCTAGCATCATGAATGTGCATCAAATCACATGTTTCAATTACTTTTTGGAGTTGGTAAATCCTATCATTGCATACGAAACCATAAAAAAATTCAATGGGAAGAAATTATATCCTGTTAACACAAGCGTCCAAAACTTTTTCACATGCATTACTAAAATTACAACCAACAAAGTTGGTTTATGAATTATGTTAGCTACAAAGCATCTCATAGCCAGTAGGCAGTGTCTTATACAAGAAGTGCAAAAGTTAGTGAGAGAAGTTTATAATCATTGATAAATGTTAAATAGTACAGGAAAAAAATTATAATAAGTACAAATGCAAAAAGGCAAGCGGTTAACAAGGAGCTTAGATGAATACATGTTTGTCAGATGAGAAACAAATATTTCAAAATAAAAAAACAAACTTACTACTGCAGAGCAGCAAAAGCAACCTAAACGGTGCTGCTTTACTCTTTGTATGGAAGAAAACAACATAGATGCATGTAGTAATTCTTGAATCGCCTTATTTAAATTTTAATATTTTATACATGCTGAAATAGCTGAAGCTCTTAACAGAAAGGAAAATTCAGTTTTAATTCTTAAAAAAGTATAGATAGCACAGCAGCAGTTATCTATTTTACAATACTTCAAAGTATTCATTTTAATAATTTAATTTTTTACAATATATTGTTATTTTTTGTTGCATCGTTTTCAAATTTCCTGAGTCAAGATGGATACATTCAGTGTTAATGCTGATTTTGATTTGGTGAATGAAACTGACGATGAATCAGTTGTGAGTAGCCAAACACAAACCACAAGCACAGCCACAAACAGTTCAACTGCAAGTGTATTGAAATCTGATTGCCCTTCAGAGTTGTTGGCGCAATATGCCAAAGGGCTATTTAACAAGAAAAATATTTTACAGCAATTTGCAACAATAACTGACACAATTATCTAATTCAGGTGTAAATGGAAATGCAGCATTTGCCTAGGGGGTCAGAATGGCAGCATGACAAGGACCAGTGCACACTTTTTGCATGCCACTGGTAAAGGAGTTGGGCCTTGTGAGAATGTCATGCCCATAATTTGTTTTTCAACCCAAACATAAGATAACCCAATAAGAATGTTCAATTACCATATTAGATGAGATATATTTAGGGAAAACACCCTTCATGTATTTGATGACATTAAGTTTATGATTCCATCATAAGTGTTCCCAGACAGTGCGAAGGATAGATACGATTTAGTTTAAGTATAAACTTTTTCTTTTTTTTTTCCATCATGAAGACAAATTATTTAATCTAGATAAGATATAACATAAAAGAAAAGAATAAAAATTCTAGGGTAGTTGTTTGGAATCTTAAGAAATAAACTAAGTCACAAGTGAGAGATAGAAATAGCAGGCTAGAGAAGTAGGGTAAATAATAATAATAATAAATTTACATGTTATTAAAAAGAAAAGACAAACCTTCTATATTGGAAAAAAATTTAAATTGACCACTTAGAATTATAATGTTTACCCTTAAAGATGTAGAAGAAAGCAATACATACTAGACAGAATAAATTTAATGCATGAGTTTACTTGTGTAGACTATTATCAAAAGTTGAAATGGAAACTGTTAATTTGGTATACTCATGCAGGGGGGTGAACATTAAGACGGTAGTACAATACCTTTTTTTAATGTTATTGACACATATATTTTATCTTTTGAATGAATTAGATTACACTACAATGATTTAAATTACACTCCAATAAATTCATATTCATATTCATATATATATATATATATATATCTTAAAACAAAATTAATATATATATATATATTTAAAAAATATATATTTTTAAATATATATTTAGAATTATAATCACATTCTTCTTATTCCAAATAAAAATTAGTAAAAAATAAATAAATAAATAAAATAAAATAAAAATAAATAAACTTCCTTTATAAGAAGGAAAGAGAATAAGGAATCTTTAAAAAAAACTAGGCTACTTTTAAATAAAGCATAAGGGTCTACGAATTACCTCTTAAGAAATGGAATTTGTTTCTTTCATATCCTTTTTATAATGTCCTCCTTCCCCCCTCAATAATGCTTTCACCAATTAGGTTATATAACCCTTTGAAGAGAGGGGCATGACTTTTCCAAGATGAACGGTCATGTGTTCATGAAATGGTGAATAGATAAGCCCGTAAATTATTTAATGATAAAAGAAGTATATAAGGTATGTTAATTAGTAATATTATTATAGGATTGGTATATGATAATTTTTTTATTATTTTCACATTTTTTTAATTAATTCTTTATTCAAATATTTATAATAAAATTAATAAATTTAAAGTTGGTATTGAAGTTGGATAATTTTCTTTTATGTTATTTTATTATTTTTAAATGACTTCACAACACATTATACTATTAGCAATAATCGATTGAAATTTATCAAAAAAAATCAATATCCCATGCTAACCCAGACAAACCATAAAAGCATAAGAACAACACCTATGTATTATCACAATACTCCTATATAATGTTAAAACACAATAACACAAAAACGTCAAACAAGAATCATACTATCATCCATGAAGCATAAAATAATAGGTATCACAGAACGTGGGGTCTCACAGAGAAACTCACACTTGAAATGAGGGTTGAGATAATCAAACTATTTCAAAAGGAAGTAACTACACCATCAATTTCTAGTACACAATGAGGTTCAAGTAAACCATCTTCATTTCCATCATGTGAGGTTAGTGTAGTGGAGTCAAAGGGTAAACAAAAAGCTACAAGTTCATCCTCACCAAACCCAATCACAAATATGTTCAATGTGCAAGAAAGGGAAACTACAAATGAGGCCATTACCAATTTCCATTTTGATAATGACACGCCTTTCCATGTTGCTCGATCTCCTTTGTATAAGGAAATGCTTGACAAGGTAAGCAAAGTTGGTCCTAGTTACATGGGTCCTAGCGAAACTAGGTTGAGAACCACTCTCTTGGAAAAAATTTACTCCAAAGTTAAATTGTTGATGGAGGAGAGGAAGGCTAAATGGGTGACACATGTTATTTTTTAATGATCAGATTGAAAGCACATAAATTAATTCAAATTTAACACAATAACACAGCAGATACCCTCGGAAAACCCTCCTCTTGAGGGAGAAAAACCCAGCCAATAATATCTCTCATATTATTGAATACCAATAGAACCTTCTTTACAATGAAGGCCGATTTGAAGGCCAAGATATAAGCATCATAATATGATGCAACACAGAATTACAATGATGTCAATCTCCGATGATAGCTTACAGCCTTCAAAAGTGTCGATCTGCTCTTATGAAGAACTCAGACTGGATACGCATGAGAATGGAATGAATCATATCGAATGAATTGACTGAATGAATCATTGAATGATATGGAAGTGATGGATATATATACAACAATGAACAAACACAAGTCGGCCTGATCAAATAATCGCACCTCTTCACAAGAGGTCGGCTTCTTTTGAAAATCATGCCAGATCATAAGGAGCCTCATTAAATAATATTTAGCAAATGATGTGTCACTTCAAGTTCTTCTTAAGTCAGCCAAGAGCAAGATATCACCACAATTCAAATAGCCGATAGCTATCATTTGAATTGTCTCCTAATCAGCGGATCTAGTGCTGGAAGAATTCGCCTGAAGCTGCTATAATTATCAACAACATATGGCTTCAGCATAATCATGGATGGTTGGGTGGATATTAGACACTATCTACTCATCAACATTTCCAGTTTTAAATCCTAGGAGAGGTCATTGAGGAGATTGGTCCTCAAAATGTATTGCTAATGATTATTGATGAGGAAAATGTTTGCAAGACAGCAAATATGTTGATTCAATCTACATATAAGCACATCTATTGGACCCCTTGTTGTGTGCATGCTATGAACAATGCACTCAAACACATTGGAAAGATAGGGAGCGTGAAACAAGAGGTGGTGGATGCAAGGGAGGTGCAAATGTTCATTTCCAACCACCACACTTCATTGGCATTGTTTTAGACCTTCGCAAAGAAGTAATTGCTCAAACAAGTTAAGACTTGATTTGCTTCCTATTTCATTCTACTAGAGAGGATGCCTGAGTTGGAAGAGCCATTGCAATTTATGGTTATGACACAGGAATGGAATAGGTGGAAGGAGGCAACGACTAAGTAGGAGAAGAGGTTGAAGGATTCTATGGTCAGTGATACTTTTTGGTCAAATGTGTGATACATACATCTTTTGTACGACATGTTTTCACTGTCATCAGATTTGGGGATTTTGATAGTCCTACTCTTGGGGATATCTACAAGTGCATTGATAGCATGCTTGGCCAAATGAAGGCCACCGTTTGTGAGATAGGCCCCACCCTAAGGTGAGCATATTTTCCCCGTCATTAAAAAAAAGTGGGAGAAGTTGAACACCCCTCTACACATGGTTGCATATGCTTTGAATCCAAAATGATATGTGGAAAGAGTTCGTAGAATTCTTCCTATCAATGATCACGAGGTGAGGAATGGCCTCATGAAGGTCTTCAAAAAACTGTATAGTTCAAGAGAAGCTTCATTGATCAAAGTTGAGTGGATTAAGTTCACAGAACTACATGGCTATAAGACTTCAACAAGGCAACAAGCACACTTTGGCACAGGCCAAGCCAATCAGTTGGTGGACAATCCATGAACCTCTAGGACCATTGTGCACACTTACCATTAATCTTCTCTCATAGGTTTCCAGTTCCTCTACTATTAAGAGGAACTAATCCACATATAGCTCTATCCACTCTCTAAAACAGACTGACCTCATTGAGAGCGAAAAAGCTCGTTGTAGTATGGTACCTTGCATCTGATTGATCGCAAGAAACCTAAGTTTAGGCAGAGCCAAGCACAAAGGTGGGATATAGAGCCCAAGGAGCTATGACAACTTGATGATGACCACAATCTGCAGATGGGATTGGAGTCAATAGTTCCACTTCCTTCCGACAGTTTCAGTGATGAGGAGTTTCTTACATATGCAGCTGTAGATGATGATGACTCTGATTTTTGAGCTTTTTGCTCAAACAAAAAAAGCCATGGATATTGTTTTCAGCAATTTAATTGTCATTTTGATGCTAGTCACATGTTTAATGAGACTCTAGTTGATACTTTGAACTCATCTTATTACATATTTGATTATTTCAATTTGAAATGGATTCTCAATTTCAGCTACTATGGTGATACATGAATGATCATTGATACTCAAATTATTACATTGTCATTTTGATGTATGATTCAAAAATTTGAATTGGGCCTTGGCATTGCTTAGTTTAACTTTAAGTTATGACTAATGATCATCAATTTGAATTATAACTTATAAGTTACCTGTATTTCTTTTTTAGAAGCTATGTATTTTTTTAATTAAAATATAATATTATATAGCTGTCCCCTTCCCATCCCCAAAATTATGGAAAAAATTTGCTGTCCATGGGAACTTATCCCTCCATCCCATAAACTCAGAGAAATACCAGTTCAAGACTTTCAAGAATTACTAAACATTCATTCCTCGTCCCTAATAATACTATTATCGTGTTGCATAATCTCTATAGCCTCTCTAAAGTATAGGCTCTTTAGCAAACACTCTTGCTTCATTAATGCAAATACCATGTTTTGTTGCAAAAGGGTGTTTTGCAGGCCAATTTTTCCACCCTATCATGCTTTATATCTCAATCAAGTTTCTTGATTCTGGTTTGGATGAACCTCCCAATTTCATCAATGTATGGTCTTCCACATTATCATTTGTAATGTTCCCTTTTGGGATCACCTTATACTTTGCCCTGAAATCACAATTCCAAATGAAACCAATAGCAGATTATAGTTAAAGATATAATTCCCTACTTAAAATTGAGATGATGTAAATCACGTTATGGAAACCTGCAACCACGTTAGATAAATATGATAGGCATAATCCATGAAATACATTTAATTCTAGGTCTAAGAGAGATTATATATGTAACTATAACAAGTCCCAAGGACTATGTGGGCTCAACCATAATGAGGAGGACGTGATGAGGTGCCCCAAGTATCCTCTACCCTAGGCCCAACAGCAGGACCTTATCCTCTGTCGCCTCATGTGGTCCTTAACAGATGGTCCTTAAACATCATTATGAGGTGGCGTACCTAGTGAGGGCTTTACGCCGTTCTCCTCCATCATGCCAAACCCTCCTCTTATGATTGGAGACCCTTCTTTATTTACTTCAACAATTGATTCAAGTGGGGATAGTAGGGGCTGCAATAGGGTGTCCTTGATCCTCCACCCTAGCCTCATGTGGTCCTTAACCAATGGTCCTTAACCATCATCGTGAGGTGCCATACCTAGTGAGGAATTACTCACAGTTCTCCCTCTTTGCATAATAGGGTGTCCTTGATCCTCAACCCTAGGCCCAACGATAGGACCTTATCCTCCTTGGCCTCATGTGGTCCTTAACCAATGGTCCTTAACCATCATCATGAGGTGGCATTCCTAGTGAGGAATCATTCACAGTTCCCCCTCCTTGCAGTCCTGCCTCATCCCTTTGGACCAATTATTGCCAAACCAGAATCATATCACACAAGAATTGATTATGATATTACTCTGATTGAATCTGCTGTATATATATGAGAGGCTATGTTGTTGATCGATTATTTCTGCTGTATGCCTTAGCTACTATCAATATCCAGATCTGATCTTTTCGATTCTGCCTTCAATATTCAGAAGATATTGCTTAAAGAGAAACAAATAGATTAGTTCAAATGACTAATTAGTAATTACTGATAAGAATTAATAATTGCTGCAATAATCACTTCATATGGACAGATATATATATATCTTATTGAACCATCTCCTCCTTCCCATGTATCTCTTCTTCCACTATAATGTATTTGCTGCTATACTCAGAAATTACTCCTTGTATTTCTATTCTCATTTGTTGTTCATCTATGTCTTTAAGTCTGATTATATTATATTGTTCCTTTCCAGAAATATATTCCAAATTTCATTTATTTTCCCATTCCATATCCTAATCTGCATGTACCTCTTTATGAATAAATCTGCTGCTTCTCCTACTTTGAAAATGTCCCTCCTTATATATCCTCACGGTGGAAGAAGGGACATAACTGTTTAGCTCTCTTGTCCCTTGGTAAGGGACATGTCCCTCTCCAAACTTCAGCACTGCCTTTATTCACCCTTGCACATTAACTAAGTGTTGTCTTTAATGTTAACTAGGTGCTGCTTATTCATCGATGCCTAAGGTCTTATTCACTACAATAAATTGCTGCCAAAATGTGATCGCTCCCCTCCAAATATTAATCGCTGCCTTGGGTCAATGATCACTGTCTTTTTATTACACGATCCCATGTGTTCTTCTTTTTATATATTAAATTAATTCATAGTCAGCTTTTCAATTGCTGACTTCTCATGATTGCTGCTGCTTACATTATATATTATATTTTATATATATATATTATAATGATTTATAATTATAATAATATTTATATTTTTAATATTTGTTCTGTTATTTATTTTATTTATTTATTTTTGTATTTAAATGCTTTATACTTTAGTGTTGCAATTTTGGGGGCATGACAGTCCGCCCTTCCCAAAATTGCTTGTCCTCAAGCAATCACAATCCAGGATGCTCCTAAAGTAATCAAGATCCCCAATCAACCTTGTAGATTTGTATTACTCCGTTTTTTGGGAATGTGGTTAGCTTTTCTTTGGTGTGTTTAGGAATTGAGAATTCTATAGCTAGTCATGCCTGACTCAATACTACAATCATATCCTTGGAGAGTGGTTGTTAGTATACTACTAACAAGGTTAATTATATCCTCTTAAGTATGAGGACAATTTATTGTATTATGTATTACCATTTCCCAATATCTCTCAACAACAAAACCAAGAGTCAAAAATTGGTACGATCTGTTATTTAAGACAAGTTTTCTCTCATCTCATTACTGCAAGTATCCTAGACCATGATACAAGTTCTTTATTACCCTTTGTTGAAATCAATGATAGAAAAATATTTGCATCCTTCATCATGATAGATTTTGGAAGTGTTGTGAACAATGGGATCCTTTGTGCAAGCCAATTTGAATGAAGGATCTAGATATCCCTTACCCTAGGCCATTCAATCAAATGTCAGTGAGTACAATTTCCCTTAAATAAAGTATGTTTTATTTCATATGGTCCTTTTAAACAATATCAATTTATCCCAAGGTTTGAAAGGTGAGAATGATCCTAGGATTTGTGGGTTATGGACCCATAATGTAACTTAGCATAGGCTCATGTAATAATTTTGTTGTAGCTCAATTTGTATCGAGTTTATGAATGTAGAGCTACCCTAAAAAAAAGCTCGGGCGAAGAAGACCCTTAGATGAAATGATATATTATAGATATTACATATATGAGTGATTTTGGCCCGCAAGGCAAAGTTCACTAGATCAATTTTGTAGGTTACAAGGTAGATCATACATGGTATGGACTTGATTGTACAAATTACTCTTTATTAGAAAAATTGTGTTCTTTCCTTGGGAAATATTTTGATTGTTTGGTTTCTTGATAAGTGATGATTGCCTGATTTCTTGAGGGGTAGATGAGTGATGAATGCTTATTGAATGTCAATGAATTGATTCACCCCTTATATTCATTTCTTGAAGGAGTCACCACCATTCATAGTTAATGAATCACCACCCTTCGTGGCTGCCC
The DNA here is from genome assembly GCA_007258455.2 of Sequoia sempervirens. NCBI lineage: Eukaryota > Viridiplantae > Streptophyta > Pinopsida > Cupressales > Cupressaceae > Sequoia > Sequoia sempervirens. The sequence goes on from VDFB02168118.1 coordinate 106,363,496, forward strand.
TTGATAACAATACTTTACTTCCAAGTTGATTGTTAGATTTATTTCCTAATGATGGTTTCTTTAAAGGAGGTGATTCCCCTTTTTATATCTTATTGTTGAAGGAGTCATAGTCTTTCATATTTAAAGGGTTGCAGCTTTTCACATTTGGAGTTACATCCTTTCACACATCTTTACTATCTTTGAGAATCTAATTTAAGCCTTTTGCAAAATTACTTAAGGTTCTATTCTTAATTGGATTCTTCAAATGATGGTATGGATGAAATGCTCTCCCTTTTATATCACATATTTGAGGGAGTCACACCTTTTCACTTCAATAGTTACAACTCCTCATTATTCAATTTTAGATAAGTTAATTTGTTAGTGCTCAAGAAGCATTTTGACAAACAAGGGTTTTAACATTTTCATAATTCTTTAAGCATAAAGTAATTATAAACACCCATGGAGGAATCCTTGTTGAAGACACATCCAGCATGAAGCAAACACATGGATATACTTAATACGTGTAGCATGCATGTGAAAAACACATAAATACATATAAGATATGAAGCATTCATATAAATACACAAGTCATGAAGTGGGTCCAAAGTATACCCATGAATACACATAAGTCACAAAGTATACACATGAATGCATGTGAGTCACAAGGTATACACATGAATACACGTAATACATAAAGTATGCACATCAAGCATGAAGCATACACGTAATACACTACGTATACACATAAGTATACATAAGACATGAAGCATACACGTGAATACACGTAATACATGAAGTATACACAGGAAGCATGAAGCATACACATGGTTACACGTAATACATGAAGTATACACATAAATACACATGAGACACGAAGCAAGAAGCATACACGTGAATACATGAAGCAAGCACGTAAGTCATGAAGTATATGCATAAATACAAAGTATACACATGGAAGGCACACGCATATAGAAATGCATTATTGGCCTACTTAAGAAGAAGGTTGAATAGTTAATTCTAATTGAATGGCAGTTAAAGTAGGTATGTCCCGCAGGCTGGCAAGAACATGCTCTAATACCACTTTTAATGTCCCCTTTTGGGATCACCTTATACTTTGCCATAAAATCACAATTCCAAATGAAACCAATAGCAGATTATAGTTAAGGATATAATTCCCTACTTAAAATTGAGATGATGTAAATCTGGTTATGGAAACTTGCAACCACATTAGATAAATATGATCATGAAATACATTTAATTCTAGGTCTAAGAGAGATTATATATATCACTATAACGAGTCCCAAGGACTATGTGGGCTCAACCATAATGAGGAGGACGTGATGAGGTGCCCCAAGTATCCTCTACCCTAGGCCCAACAGCAGGACCTTATCCTCTGTCGCCTCATGTGGTCCTTAACCATCATCATGAGGTGGTGTACCTAGTGAGGGCTTTACACCGTTCTCCTCCATCATGCCAAACCCTCCTCTTATGATTGGAGACTCTTCTTTATTTACTTCAACAATTGACAAGTGGGGATAGTAGAGGCTGCAATAGAGTGTCCTTGATCCTCCACCCTAGCCTCATATGGTCCTTAACCGATGATCCTTAACCATCATCATGAGGTGCCATACCTAGTGAAGAATTATTCACTGTCTCCCTCCTTGCATAATAGGGTGTCCTTGACCCTCAACCCTAGGCCCAAGGATAGAACCTTATCCTCCTTGGCCTCATGTGGTCCTTAACCGATGGTCCTTAACCATCATCATGAGGTGGCATTCCTAGTAAGGAATCATTCACAGTTCCCCCTCCTTGCAATCCTGCCTCATCCCTTTGGACCAATTATTGCCAAACCAGAATCATATCACACAAGAATTGATTATGTTGTCACTCTGATTGAATCTGTTGTATATATATGAGAGGCTATTGAGATGAGCCCAGCTGGCTCCCACAAACCCCTATGTAAATTTTCTTATCTTTTTGTGTTTTTTCATTTTTTAGAGAAATTTCTAGAGAGAAGTAGAAGGGGCGTACAGCATATAAATGCATATAAAAGCAAAATACGCGAAATAAGTGCTTAACAGGTATTGTAAACATTGACAATACATACAATGAATTTACAAACTACAGACGTACTCGAAAAGCTCCAGATTATTTAAATAAGAATTTGTGAAGTTTGCCAAGCAATAATGGCTGGAAACAGCATGCATGCACACCAGAGCTACAGATCTGACTTCTCCTGCAGAATAACTAGAGGAAAATGATGGAGAAGATGGGACGCCCAACATGCAACACTGAAATTGGCCAAAAATAAGGCGTTTTTGCCTCAAGGAGAAACACGCCTCTCCATAAGAACACACCAAGCAAGGTCAAATGTACAACCTCTAGCAACTGGACACTCTGAAGCTGGAAATGGCAAAAGGTAGATGAATCCAGATGAAACCCTCTCCTACACTCTGAATAATGATGAATACCTGCTCAAATTAAACTAGATGAAGCTTAATGGACTCATGAATGGAAGCCCTCACAAATGCATAGATTCAACTGGTCTCTCACAGCCTCAAATATGCTCAACACTGAAGAAGATCCCGTTCTCCAATGGCAGAAAATGCTCAAACCCTTGTCTCAGAGAATAGCACAGAGAAGCAAAATAGCAAAGTCAAATAATCATGAATGAATGAGTTTGATTTGCTTGCATTTGCTTTATAAGCCAAAATGCACGACTTCCCAAGAAGATACGCCCTTTTTTGTCATTTAAATATATTGAAATATATTTAAGTTACTTTTAAATAGTTTTTCACTTAAATACTTGGGCGCCCACTTAAGTGATTTTAATTAATCACTTTATGATTTTTATAAAGTAATACTTCATTACTTTATGATAAATTTAAGTGGCTTTTAATTTATAAAGTCAATTTGACTTTATAAAAATAGTCCATTTAAGTTAAATATTAATATTTAAGTTAAATATTAATATTTAAGTTAAATATTAATATTTAAGTTAACCACAAAATATATCGTAACTGCCCCCAAACTCGATATCTTTCTGTGCCGTCAGAAGCTAGCAAACACTGAACACTGAACACCAAATGCTCGTACTGAATCCCATACTGAAGCTGAAGGGGTGAGAATGACAAACTCGCCAAAATGGCCACTGACCCTCTAACCAGATCCTGTTAGCACTTAGCCTACAAGGGTCTAAGAGATAGGCTAACTCAACATGCTCCTTAACTGAGCTAAAATAATGGGGACATTACAGCTATGTTGTTGATCGATTATTTCTGCTGTATACCTTAGCTACTATCAATATCCAGATCTAATCTTTTCGATTTTGCCTTCAATATTCAGAAGATATTGCTTAAAGAGAAACAAATAGATTAGCTCAAATGGCTAATTACTGATAAGAATTAACAATTGTTGCAAGCATCATTATTGCATGATTATATATATATATATATATATATATAATGTATGTATGTATTTCTACTTACTTTCAATCTTTCAATAATCACTTCATATGGACAGATGCATATATATATATATATAGTTAAACTTACTTCCCTTATTGATTTGTCATTTGTCTTCATATATTTCTTCTTGAACCATCTCCTCCTTCCCATGTATCTCTTCTTCCAAATCTGACTATAATGTATTTGCTGCTATACTCAGGAATTACTCCTCGTATTTCTATTCTCATTTGCTGTTCATATATTTGTCTTTAAATCTGATTATATTATATTGTTCCTTTCCAGAAATATATTCCAAATTTCATCTATTTTCCCATTCCATATCCTAATCTGCATTGTACCTCTTTATGAATAAATCTGCTGCTTCTCCTACTTGAAAATGTCCCTCCTTATATATCCTCACGGTGGAGGAAGGGACATAACTGTTTAGCTTTCTTGTCCCTTGGTAAGGGACACGTCCCTCTCCAAACTTCAGCACTGCCTTTATTCACCCTTGCACATTAACTAAGTGCTGTCTTTAATGTTAACTAGGTGCTGCTTATTCATCGATGCCTAAGGTCTTATTCACTACAATTAATTGCTGCCAAAATGTGATCACTCCCCTCCAAATATTAATCGCTGCCTTGGGTCAATGATCACTGTCTTTATATTCCACGATCCCATGTGTTCTTCTTTTTTTTTTGATATTAATTTAATTCATAGTCAGCTTTTCCAATCGCTGACTTCTCATGATTGCTATTGCTTAGATTATATATTATATTTTATATTAATTATATATTATATATATAATATATATTAGCTATATATATATAATATTTATAGCATTATATATTATAATGATTTACAATTATAATAATATTTATATTTTTAATATTTATATTATTTATTTTATTTATTTCTTTTGTATTTAAATGATTTATACTTTAGTATTGCGATTTCGGGGGCATGACATCATTCTATTATAAACGCTCAAATACTCTTTTAGGGTCACTTTCAACCTTTGCTGATCTTAACTTGTTCTTAAGGACATTAATCAACCAGAAAATAGTCTCAATTCCTTTAGTTCTCAATTTTTTTGTGATTATATGCAGAGTGGTCTTTATGTCAGGAAGAATGGCTTTTCTTTTTTGCTCATGTTCACCATTTTCATTTCTCAGTAATTGTTCTACCATTGCATTTTGGAAATGCATTTTAAATTTGTCTCTTTGAACCCAATCTTTTTCAATACCTCTTTAAGGTCTTCTTTCTCCAAATCAAAATGTTATTAATTAGATATCTTCAAGGCTCTAGCTGCCAATGTTTTTTAAATCTCTAGCTTTTTGTGCAAGATGATGGTGAGAGTCAGCCTGTATGTACAGATCTGTGTGTCTTCTATCTTCAAGTCTCTAGCTGCCAATGTTTTTTAAATCTCTAGCTTTTGTGCAGGATGATGGTGAGAGTCGGCCTGTATGTACAGATCTGTGTGTCTTCTATATGTAGATTTGCTAAGTTACCGGTTCAGTTTTGGGTTCGGGTTCGGGTTCAAAAACCCAGTTCGCTAGTTCGGGAAAAAAAAAAATTGGGGTTGGGTTCGTTTTGGGTTCGGTAATACAAAAACATATAAAAATCAGAAATATATACATATTTGCAGCAGTAATTAAGTTCAGAATACACCACCATATTAATAGTCAAATAACATAGCAAAAATACACAACCACTTTCATAGTCAAATATTAAAATATTAGTGATACTCGAATGTCATGATATAAAATTATAAATTAAAGTTCAAACATAAAAATGTCAAGTGTTTACAATCAGCCATTATTGATCATTGATCAATCTGAAAAGTGTGAACATTTTTCTGTGTGGAAGGCAAACAAGAAAACAGTGTTACATAATTATTTACATTGTGAAAGAACCAGAACCTTTTTCTTGCAGATCGTAGAAGAATCTGAGAGATTTTTTGGGTGTCCTTGCCTTGGAAGTTTGGAACAGAACTATCCTGAGCCATGAATGATTGACCAAGAACTGTGAGAAAGAAATAAGATAAATCATCCAACTTGTTGGAATTTCTTTCCTTGGGAAAAAGGGTAAAGTTTGCTTTTCAGGGAGAATCTCCTTTAGAGTTTGAACGCATTGATAATTTTCAAGATAGACTTAGCCGAATATGTCATCTAGGTTTGAAGCTTTTAGGTAAAATGTTTGCTTCTTAAAATTTTGTTCAAAATTCAAGATGCAGGCTCTCCTCCCTTAGGGAAGAGAAGGCCTATCAAACCTAACACTCTTATGCAACACTTCTTAAGTTCTTGTTGATGCAGTATTAGATCCGAAGTTTCAAAATAGGCATGGTTATATAAATTCTCATCTCAGGACTATCATTGCATCAAATTAAGAATTTTCAATCCTTTATAGTCTAGACAAGAGAAGTATGGAGTAGTGTTCCAATGCTAAAGTCTTATTGTGAATCTCTTTGCTATCAGTGGTTCAAAAATGAGGAATTTGTCTTCTGCACCAAATGAGAAATATTCACAATATATGCTAGGAAGGAATAAGTCCATAAGATCAAGTATGCGAGGACTGAGAATTGCAAAATTGGCTTACATTTGACTTCCACACAGAAATTTTCACACTTTTCGAACCCACAGTCAGGGTTTCGAACCCTGTCGAACCCACAGTCAAAAAACCGAACCCAGGGCGTATTTGACCCGAACCGGACCCGAATTTTGAACCTGGACCGAACCCGAATCGTACCCGGGCTTCCCAGGGGCGAACCAGTAACATAGTAGATTTGGTTTAAGAGGTTTCATCCATCTTTTGTACCCAATAGAAGATAAACAAACAGACTAAACCAATGTTCTTCTGCTAATGCCCAAAACTGGTCAATCTTATAAAAGTACATTGAGAGAGAGAGAGAGAGAGAGAGAGAGATTTACATGTATGCATGCATGAGCTAGATTGTTTTCTGTGTGGGCAGGTGGAAGTCTGGAAGTGCAGTAGTAGTGCATAAATAGACATGCAAATGCATACACAAACATTTCAAATATGCAGTACTTTATTCCTTCTTTGAAAGTATTAAATCTCAGAAAGACAAAACTTTTCTTAGTTAATCAATAAAGCTCCTTGGCAGAGATAGGTTATTTTCTTATTTTTATTTTGGTTTTCTTTCTTGAGGTGAGTCTTTATTTAGTAGAAAAAGAAACAACCTATCATGCCTTCAAAACAAAAACAACTAAGAAGGATTCCTTTCTTAGAAAACATATGAACATGAGTACTCTTGCTAATTTTTCCACTAGCATGAAATTTACTTATAATATTTTTTCAATGGCTGTTTTATTTCTCACTGATTTTTAATTAGTAAATCTACTCCAACTCCTCTCTGAATATAAGCAGAATTATCAAAAACGTGAATAAATTCAATTTTGGTTGCAATGGTAGAAAGATGTGTCAGTCAAACAATAAAATAGGAATTGTAACCTTAAAAATGTATTATTTTCATTTCAAATAACAAAAAGGGAAACTGAACACTGTGTACAGCAATGGATACAGGACATCGTACCTTGTTCTTATATTCTTTGTATTTTCTGCAGTCTCTCCTTTTCGCAAGGCCAATGATGAAGGTATAAGATTTGACTTAGCAAGTTCAATAATTATCTCACATTGCTTCTTTGTAGCAAAGTTTGGAAAGTACAAGGCTCGAGGCTTCCAGCTCAAGACCTTGCAATCAGGAAAACCACTACAGATGAAACTCAAATGGCAGTTAATAACATATCAACTTGAACTCCAAAACATACAATGCAACTAATTAAATGACTAGTCCATCATATAGATTGGCAACAATAAAATCAGCCCACTAGAAAATGCAGCTCAAACCAAGATTTCACTTGGAACGTATTCCCATTTGTCTGACAACAATGGCCCGTTTGTCCAACATAGTGTTAAAATAGATGTCCTTAACACTCAAGAAAGATCGCAAATCAAGCCAGCCAGAATAAAAGACAAGATAAAATCAAATTTGACATTTTAATTTGAAAAATTGAGACAGCATATTCACTGGAATTGTGATAAAGATCACATTTATTTTTCTTAAGGCAGCCCTTATTTTTACTGTCATGTTTCAAGAATAGTAGAGCAGAAATTAGCTATGCACAATAATTTAAGAAAGCTAATTCAAAATTTTAAAATGACCATATTGCACACAAGATTCTATGAGAAAGACTGAAAGAAACCATATTACTGAAGATGAATGACAAAAGTATGTCAAAAAGCCACAATGAGTTAAATAGTAATAAGGACTGCTGAAAGGAATCTAACTGCCAACAATAAATCATCTGTCATTAAAAGCATCTAAATCAACGTAGTAAAAACATAAGAGGGGTGAAACCAAAGGAGTTAACCCTAGACAAATCAATATATACAAAGCCATGAAGTACAAAGAAATCATATGAAACGAAGTGTAACATTGTGACGAGTCCCGAATAGCAACATTTTCACAAGGAGCAATTGCATCCAGGAGTCCACCCCAATCATACTTTCCTTAGGTTTGCCACACCTGTTGACCACTCCCCTAAGCCCGTCCAAGTTTATTAACTCATTCTACAACACCCCATGAAGTCATCTTGACCTTTCTAGGCCTCATGCAGTCATTTAGGCCCTTTCTTAGACCCCTCTAATCAGATCTGTGGTGCCATTGTGCAGTTTTAGACAAGAGTCAAAGTGTATGGCACTATCCAATGACAACTATTTTGAGGCTGTCATGATGCAACCACATTTGACATCTTGACATCCTTTTAGATGCCTGACGATTCTTTTCCTTACTTTGGATCATTGGAGCTTCTTCGGACTTGATGTGACACCATTACCCTCCCTTACTTTTTTAGATTTGCTGTTAAAAATTCCTTTCTCAAAGCATTATGGTGCCTTGACATTATCCAATTCAGAGCATTTTTACAAAGCACTCTTACTCACAATCACCTACAACACCACTCCAGTCATTTGCTTCCACATGGCAGCACCAACAAGGCTTCATTTGATAACTCTTAGAATAATAATTTCATGATGTTATCTCATGCACTCATATGATTCTACTCCTAGAAGATAATAGTGCAGCTTACACGCCTTCCCTTAGTTTGCATTGGGTCTACCTTGGCATCTTTGTGTCTTACTAACTCGTGACTCTCTCTCATTGCTCAAGGAGTATCCAATTGGCTACTTTGGTTAGGACTTGGTCAAGGATGCTAGTCATCCATACACAGATTGTTAGCACCTGCCTACCTTCGCAGGCTTAATCCATCACAGGACCATCACACTCTAGGATATGAGCATGTGAAACCCCTTGGAACTTCTAAGGGTTCTTTCACAGTCCGAGCTACCGAAGTATGGATTTGAAGTTCACAATGTTTGGTACCTCTGGCTTGATACAGATTGGATACATCCATACAAATGATAATAAAAATACTAAAATACTGACAAAATAGAAAAGCATTAAAAAAACATTAGATATAAAAGATATCAGTTATTAAAATAATATAAAACAAATTATAAATTAAAAAATAAAGATTGAAGTATTGGTATTTCCATCATTTTAGTTTTCTGTTAAAGACAACTTTGTTTTATTTCCACTGCTTTAGTTTTTACTAAAAAGAACGTATACTTTAAGATATACTATTTAGTAAAAATTCTAACTCAAACAGTTATATTATTATTTAAACTTGAATTTAAAATAAGTAAACCTAAATTAGGTTCCATAATGATACAATTTCATGGTAAAAGACAGTTTTAAACTTTTCATTCTCTGGCATGTCGGGCGGGTGCATTAATAGGGATGTGAGGAAAATAAACAAGCTGGCAGACAAATCATTCGGGATTAGCATCTCTAAATACTGTGGAAGCAATTCTATGAAAACATGAACAAGTCTGCAGAGATTGAAAATGCAGCAGATGTTTTTTATTTTTTTGTTAAAACAAATACAGTTTTTAGTTTTTGGTGGCTGTCAAGAATAGCCACATACAGCCTGGGTTCATCCTAGGTTCGTCCCAGCTACCCCAAACAAGTCCTGAAATCAAGAACAAACACAATCCATACATGATACAGTATGGATTTGGGTATAAGGGCTTGAGGAGCAGTAACCATCTCTGTAGTTTATAATAGAATCGCTCTTGGTCCCTTGGAGAATGGTATCCTCCAGGAATTTAGCAAACTTCCTTTATTTCAGTTTTATATAATTGGGATTTGATTATTGATCTTATCTCATTTAGAATTTTTATATTGAGGGTTTAATTAAATTCTAAAAAATCTGCATTGACTGTGTAAATATTCGGGAATCAGGAAATTTAAAGTTGCAATCACCAACCCTCCCTTCATTATCTACAAAAAAGAAAAGCAAAGGAAAAATACTTGGCTACTTTGCACTCTAGGTCAGATTAAAATTTTATTTATATTTGATTTATCTTGCATTTATTGACAGTTGCAAACGGAGTTAGTTAAATAGCCTTCTTTGGTTATGACATTACATCTACCAAAATCCAAGAAATGCCAATTCAAAACTTAATTGATATTCACCCTTGGTTTATTTAGTTTGGGTTAGGGCCTGCCCTTCAAACAATATTGTTTCACTGTGTCAGCGAAGGTCATGCTTCATTTCTTTGGCTGCTTTTCTCACCCCAATCAAATCTTTACAATTAATTTTTTCGCATGCCTAGGGATAGAGACTATCACCTTTGAGCTTGTGCGTCTCCTCACTTTCTGTGTTCAGCCATTCCTTAATTTAGCCCTACCTTTCCATGGCACTTGGACCTTCCCAAGAAAGGCACTCTCACTGCCTCAATGTTTAAGTGTCCTAAAAAGGCCCTTAAAACCAAACAATGATGGATAACCTAAATAGCTTGAAAGATAGTGAGCATTGTTGGTATCATAAAGATAGTCACCTCTGGTCATGAAGATGGTCATAACCAAGAAAAAAACCACATTCTTGCAGTAGACATTTGCATTGCCAATCTTCCCTCTAAGGCATTTGTCTCACACTCCTAAGACCCAGTTGCCCAATTGAGATAGGAAGACTAGAAAGGCACTTGCCATGAGGTTTACTTAGAAGCTATGTTACCAGAAATGAGAAATGAGAAATGGAAACCGCAACGGCAACGGCAACGTGACGAGAGACGGGATATTTAAAGGTTGCATATAAGAAACGGATTTTATACATATATATTTTCAATCAGATTCATTATATCGATTCCAGACCAATTTGAAACTTTTCTTATATAGATTCCCCAGCGGATTAAACTTTTCCTATATAGATTCCCCATCAGCAAAATTTATGTGATTGTATTCATATATTATGATGGCTGCCTCCCTCATTGTGATTGTGCTCCTCTTTGATTTTACCTTGGGTTTGCGATTAGCCTGTATGCCGCCTCCATCAATAGAATGCAAAATAAACCATGGATTCCACGTCTTTAATCCTCTGGATATTTGGGATGACCATGAGACTTGTGTGCCTCCTCCATCAATAGAAAGCAATTTAAGCCATGAATGCCAGAAATTCAATTTTTTGGGTGTTTGGGATGACTAGGGAACTTGTGAGGCAGCAAATGCTACATGGCCGAAATCAGAATCCGAGCTTATACAGGCAGTTGCCCATGCAATGAAAAACAAGCAAAAGATTACAGTGGTGGGTGGGTTGGCTCACAATCTATCCAAATTAGCCTGTGTCGGAGATTTCCGTTGATTTGCATGTTTGACCAGCAACTGTTTGTTTTCAAAACTTCTGCCGCAACCTTCTAAAGCCTTAGAAATGGCTTGGAAACGGCCGTTCGCAACGGGAACCCTGTTTCGGCCATCGTAACACGAAACGGGGCTTTCCCATCACGTTTCTGGTAACGTAGCTTAGAAGTAATGACCCCATCCAATAAGACCTCACCCAACTAGCTTGCCAACTTATGCATTGTACTAAGAGAGCATAGATTTCCACATATTACCAATTGTAGCATCCAATTCTGTAGAGAACCTTATCCTCTTAGGTGATATAGGGACCTTTTAAGTCCTAGAAGCTTTAGAAAATCCCCAACTCCTAAATGCCATAAGAAATGCTTCTCCTTTTAGAGAGATTTGAGTGAAATACCCATATAGAGACCATATACAAGCCCCCACAACCTTGACCTTCACTAAAGAGATGTGTCTCCTATATCTCACACCCCTTCAATGGAAGGTTCTTCATATGCTAGCATTCACTAACCAAAACCATAGAGATCATAGAAAACTTGATTGCTAAGCTTATCTCCCCCCCACCAACCAAGAACTCATCGATGTAGAAAGTTCAAGGAGAGGAACATGCATAATGTGGGCTCTCACTTGAGAACCTAAGGGAGCCCCATGGAGATGAATTAGGTTACTATCACTTCCTCAAAGCAAGGTGGCATCTACTATTGGTATTGATGGCATAGCCTCCATTTCCCCAAAAATAGTTGGTCCCAAGGCAATACTTGTGACAATCAACTATGTGGTCAAGAATCTTGAGAAGAGGGACCTTACAAGGAGATATCCTATGTTTGGTCCATCTAGGGGAAGACATGCCCATATGGTCTCTAGATAGTAGGGATGCTAGCTTGAGGGGATTGAGAATATGATATTAAGTTCTTGCTTAAATTGTTGTCCCTAAACTTGCATAGGAAGGTCTTAGTGGCTCCAACACCTTCCTAATGATTCTATCTATAGCTTCAAGCAGCCTTCTATTCCCTTCTTGTATGTTATTGGGACTTTTAACCTAGGAATATTACGATCACTACAATGAATCAAGGCAAGAATAAGTCTAATGAGTTTGATATTGATTGGTGTCTACCTATCAATGCTAGATGGACCCAATTCCATGGCATGCAGCTCTTCAATATGTCTACTTGTGCTCTAAAGAGAGAAGTTCATCTCAACATCCTTAGGGGAAAGCTTGATTCCCACGAAAAAGCCCTAGACACTTGCATAAAATTAAAACCCTTCATGATTTATGTTGATGCTAAACCTTCATTTTACAACAACCTTTCCTTTTCCAAACCTCATGTTCATCAACAACCACAAACAAAATGGTATAGGCAATGGCATTACCAAATCCCCTCAAGGATGAAGGACATGACAAGAGAGGAGCAATAGGAGGTAAATGCCCCTCCCTCCCTACAATAAGAAAGGTGAGAAATCAACCAAATCTAATTAATTCCATTACCCACAAAGTTTTGTGATTAGCACCATTGTATTGGCTACTTTACTAATCATATAGATTAGAAAATGTTATTTGGCCAAATAGAACAAAGCCAATAGTTCTTTTGAAAAGTCTAATTGGTCTAGCAATTCTCAAAAGAATAAGACATGTAATAAGAGGAGCAGCACATATCTCATCACCGCACATCTTCTAGAAGTTTTGATTATATCCAATGCTGACCTCTAGAAATGATGCCATCTAGGCAAGGGGGTCTAGCAAAAGACTACCTAACTCTAGCAGCCTACTCTCTCAAGCAATCCCACAAGGCAATTGCACCACAAATTGTTTCTATTTGCATTCATCTGGAAAATTTAGCTTTTTCAAAGACTTACAAACATACTCAAAGGATAAAATTAAATGGTTACAGACTCAGAATTATGCCCTAGTGATAGTTGATGGCTTCGATGGATGAACTACATATTTAAAAGTAAGTCACTTCTTTATTTTGGCCTCTCTCTATCACCTTCTTTTCCCTAGCTTGACTCCTCAAACTAAATGATTTGCCTTTTGTCTTCCCTACTCAGCCATTACATCTTCTTCTTGAACCCAAACTCCATTACATTCTTTCCCTAATCAAAATCAAAGGATTTCAACTATTGGAGAACTGTTAACCACCAATGATAACTCTCCAATGCCCCAATTTCGTTGGAACATCCAAACATTCCTTTGAACATCTTCCATGGCCATCAATGATTCACAACACAAGAAATGCTGACAAAAGAATACGAATGGTCGCCACCTCAAAGAAAGGTGACAAGTGTAAAAGAAAAGAAGGAGTAGCAACCAAATCGTGACATTTTAATGATCTAGCACCACCCATGCCAAAAAATACAAGGTCTTAGCCTCTTGAAGAAGTTGAACGATTGCCAAGTGAAATAATAGCTGCCTACAAACACATGAAACCATTGTTTATCCATCTAGTATCAATTATATTGTTGGAAGCAATAATCACATGATCAATCAACCCAACTTATGACTTATCACCAAAATCACATAGCATGTTATCACGTCACCTATAGTTGCTCCAAACAAATTTGTAGTCTTCTCCAAACACCAACAACCACCTCCAATATACCTATAGCACATCGTAGCACACTTGCAATTGTCTAAATAATGTCTATAGCAGCTCATAAATGGCCTATAAAAACCCACTTTGCACCTATAGCAACCTGTTATATGCTTGTCACAAAGCTACAAATAGGACTGTGGTCTGAGGGGAATATGTTGCATTCCTATAGCAGCCTTTCGAATATGCATGATTGATGAAACTTTCCAAACAAAACAACCAAAACTAAAGAAGGCTGATTAATTATTTAAAATAGAACCTACTATTGTCTCTTGTTTTAGTGTGTGACACTAGATCACTTGTGGACCCAAATGCTCCTTCATCAAGAAAATCCTCCAACTATGACAAAGAAAGGAACTTCCATTCTTTCAATGTGGAGCATTGCGATATTCATGTTGCCACCTACTCTAGCTGCATCCCTAATCCACATGGAGACTCAAGCGGACTAGTGCCAAATTTAGTTGTCAAAGAATTACAGCCTTGTCGACTAAAATCTCTCTTCTTGACCTTCTTAATTTCAACCTTGACCAAAATTCTCTCTCAATGAGTTAGGTATCACCAAGAAACCTCATGAGAACTAGCCCATTATGTAAATGTAATCAAATCTGCAACAGGATGGGATCCTAATACTAAGAATAAACTAAAGACAGAAATTCTAAGTTATAAATTCTGAGACAAATATAAGTTTTTTGAATACTTCTCTTTACTGTCGAATGTACTGGGTGCAGAACGTTAATGGATTTCGATTAACAAGATTAACAAATACGCGTCTTCAAACATGGCGTATATGATCATCATTTATTTGAGTTCAATTTTATACATGCATTATAAAGTCGATTACTTATTTCCAGAAATATTTACAGAGCAATAGATCTAATATAAACAATGATAATGCTTATAGCAATCATTGTTCATATCAGACCTAAGCTATCATACATCAACACTCCCTCTTAGCTTAGGGAAGATATTTCAAATCAAATAAGTGAAGATATCACCTTCACACGTGATATCAAAGATATGTTTTCTCAAGGTTGTCAAGTCACATGACATTCTTCATAACACATCTTCATTATGGTATGTGCACTAACATCAAGTCACATGATGTCTACCATAATTCATGGCATATCCACGGATATAAATATCCACCATGATTATCTCTTAAGGATCACAATGATCTACAAATGATATCAAGTCCCATGATATCAACCAAAGTGTCCAAGAGATACTATCATGACATATCCATAGATATCAAGTCACATGACATCTATCATGATAGTTTTCATTGTAGAGTCGTCACTTTACAATGTCAAATACAAGTGTTCATTATTAGAAAGATCGTCACCTTTCAATAATGTACACAGGGGGAGTAGGCCCATAAAGTCATGGAGTCACACACATGACAAAAGAGTTTACACAATTAAACATCTTTATATATTAGTACAATTTGATAAACAATTTGAATTTCAAACATAAATAACAAATTACATTTCAACCATACCAAGTTTCTTCCTGAAGTGCTAACCACTCGGGAGAGAGGATCTTGGTGAGAATGTCTGCAGTTTGATCATTTGTACTAATATACTCCAACTGAATTACTTTCCTTTCTACCATATCTCTTACATAATGATAGGGGATCTCAATGTGCTTAGATCTATCATGGAAGACAGGATTTACAGAGAGTTTGATACAACTCTGATTATCACAATGAATAATTGTAGGATTCAAGGGCTCACCAAAGAGTCCCACAAGCAATTTACGAAGCCAAACTGCTTCTCTTGCTCCCATTGAGGCTGCAATGTATTCGGCTTATGTTGAACTCTGTGCAACTAAAGATTGTTTTCTGCAAATCCAGGAGATCATAGCCGATCCTAAACTGAAGCAACATCCTGATGTGCTTTTTCGATCGATTACACTTCCAGCCCAATCTGAATCAGAGTACCCATGAAGATCTAGTTGATTATTCTTGTAAAGAAGACCATATCCAATAGTGCCTTGAAGATATCTCAAAATATGTTTCACAGCCATTAAGTGAATTTCCTTTGGCTCACACATGAACTGGCTGAGAACATTCACTGCATAGCAAATATCAGGTCTGGTGTTAACCAGATACATCAAGGATCCAATCATCTGTCTGTAAAGGGTTGGATCTGCACACTTGGATTCTGCTGCTGCTTCTTTCAATTTGTGAAGGTTGGTTTCCATAGGTGTAGACATTGGTCTATAGTCCAACATTCCAAATCTTTTCAGAATATCAATAGTATACTTCCCTTGGTTTAGTATAATGCCCTCTGATTTCTGCCATACTTCTAAACCTAGGAAGTAGTGTAGAATGCCCAAGTCTTTCATGTCAAATTCAGAAATTAGATCTTGCTTCCCTTGAGCAATGAGGTGATCTTCTCCTGTTATCAGCAGGTCATCAACATATAAAATAATTATTAGCATATCACCTTTGATTACCTTGAAGTAGAGATTGGAGTCGGCCTCATTCTTGGAAAATCCTAATCCCAAGAGATAGCTGTCAATTCTTTCATACCAGACCCTGGGAGCCTGTTTAAGTCCATAAAGAGCTTTCTTCAGTCTGCATACATGTGAGTCAGGTTTATGTATCACAAAACCTTCAGGCTGTTCCAGATAGACTTCCTCTTCAATGGTTCCATTCAAGAAGGCAGTCTTCACATCCATTTGATGGATCTTCCAGCCTTTAGCTGCTGCAATGGCTAACACTGCTCTCACTGATGTGTAACGGGCAACAGGTGCAAATGTTTCTTCGTAATCAATGCCTTCTTTTTGAGAAAAACCTCTTGCCACAAAACGTGCTTTATGTTTTTCTATACTGCCATCAGCAGCATGCTTGATTTTGAAGAGCCATTTGGAAGAGACAACAGATTTCCCTTTTGGTCTAGGCACACACATCATCCATACATCATTTCTTTCCATGCTTGAAGTCTGCTTCTGACAGGTTAGGAGTTTATGATATCGTTCATGAGAGCAACATAGCTAGAGAAACATTTGGGTCTTTTACTCTCCCTGAACGTTCCTTTGGGTGTTGCATGATTCTCTGCTTCTTTGATCATCTTCTTGGCCCAAAGTGGTCTCTTTCTGCCATTGATATCAGTATTCTCATTTGAAGTAGAAGGAAGTTCAGGTGTCATTTCCTCAGGATGCTCCCTCTGAATCTCAGGAGCAGGTTCCATTTCAGATACTCTAGGGGAAAAAGATTCAGTCTCACTAGAACTTCTTGCCCTCTTAACTACAATGTCTTCTTCAAAGATGACATCTCTACTCAATTCAATTTGATCTTGACCAGGTATGAAAATCCTGAAGGCTTTGGAGGTTTCACTATATCCCATAAATATCCCTTTCTTTCCGGAAGGTTCAAGTTTGAATCTCTTCTCCTTGGGCACATGAATATAGACGGGACAACCAAAAATTCTAAAGTGACTAATGTCAGGTTTTATGCAAGAGAAGGTTTCTTCAGGAGTTTTGTTGTCAAGATGAGAATGAGGACATCTATTTTGGATGTAGACAGCAGTCCTAGAGGCTTCAGCCCAGAAGGAGGTTTCAATGTTTTGATCAAGCAACATTGCTTTGGCAGCTTCTACAATGGTTCTATTTTTTCTTTCAGCAACCCCATTTTGTTGAGGGTTGTAAGCCACTGTGAACTCCCTCTTAATTCCAGCACTCATGCAGAATTCCTTAAAAGCTTCAGAGGTGTATTCTTTCCCATTGTCTGTCCTTAAGGTTTTTATTTTCTTCCCGGAGAAGTTTTCTGTAAGTGCTTTGAACTCTTTGAACCTTTTGAGGATTTCTAATGACTCTTTACACTTAAGGAAATAGATCCAGGTTTTCCTAGAGAAGTCATCTATGAATATGACATAGTAAAGAAATCCTGCTTTAGAAGGTACAGACATAGGTCCACATAAGTCGGAATGAACCAGATCTAACACATTAAGAGTTTTGCTCAAACTAGTGGGAAAAGATCCCCTTGAATTCTTTCCTAAGGCACAACCTTTACAATTTCCTTCATGAGAAGATTTTAACTTAGGTAACCCTGTTACAAGTTTTTCCATAGAAGGTAGGGCACGGAAATGAAGGTGTCCTAATCTTCTATGCCAGATTTCATTTGAATCAAAGGTGTCAAGGGTAAGGGCTTGATTGACTTCAGTGCAAAGTTTGTAAAGGTACCCTTGTCTCACACCTATGATTTGGGCTTTCTTGATTGTTGAGTTCTTAGGCCATGCTAGAACTTTCCCATCCATGAAAGTCACTCTATAACCATTGTCTTCAAGTGCAGAGATGGATATGAGATTCCTCTTTATACCAGGTACAAATAAGACTCCAGTGAGTTGAAGGGAGAGACCAGATTTCAATGTGATGGAACAAGTTCCAACCCCTTTTACTTGATGTGTAGAGTCATCCCCAATTGTTACATCTTCATCAGACTCTTCAAACATAGTGTCTAAGTTTTCTCTAAACCTGTGATGTGCCTCGAAGAACCACTATCAATTACCCAATTGTTGAAATTGTTAGATACTTGACTAGACAATGCTGAATAGAACACAAAGTTCTCAGATTCATGATCTGAATTTGACTTTCCTACTTTGGCAAAGGATGCTTGTTGCTTTGTTCTGTCAAGGCATTTCATTGCATAGTGGCCATATTGATCACACCTAAAGCATTGCACTTGAGAAATGTCTTTCTTCTTAGAAGATCCCTTTCCATTGGAATTTCTCTTTCTTTTAAAAGATCCTTTCTTGAAGGAGTTTTTCTTATTCCTTTTATTAGACGATGTGTTGAGTGCATGAATCTCTTCATCTATGTTTTTCTGTTTGTTTTCTTTTGAGGAGAGTCTTGTTTCTTCTTGAAGGCAGTCAGTTCTTAGTCTGTCAAACTTAGGGAGTTTGGATCTTGCACTTATTCCTTGAACAAATGACTCCCATGAGTTTGGCAGGCCTCCTAATGCAATTAGAGTTAATTCTTTGCTATCAATATGATATCCAATTGTGGATAATTGATCTCTCAGTTCAATAATCCTCATGAAGTATGCATTAATGGACTCTCCTTTGTTTATTTGAGCATTGTTGATTTGCCTTTTTAAAGCAAGAGTCCTACAGGTGTTGTTAATCTCATAAGTTTTCTCAAGAGATTTGAACATATGGTATGCAGTTTCATGTTTTGCTAGGATGGGCACTATGTGATCCCTAACTGCATCTACTAGGATTTTCATGGCCTTTTCATTGTTTTCTGTCCATTGAGTTTTCTCAGATTCAGACTTTGGTTCCTCCAAGTTTTCTTTCACAAGTGAATCTAACTTATTCTCTATAAGGATCATCATGATTCTAAATTTCCATGATATGAAATTGTCTGCTCTTGCAAGGCGATCTTCAAATCTGATCACACTTGACATTATGAAGAATGTGAAATAAATTCGATTCTGGAAAATACGAATTTTTCTTGAGCAGATTGGTATTCAGATTTGATTAGGATTCACACAACATGGCTCTGATACCATGTAAATGTAATCAAATCTGCAACAGGATGGGATCCTAATACTAAGAATAAACTAAAGACAGAAATTCTAAGTTATAAATTCTGAGACAAATATAAGTTTTCTGAATACTTCTCTTTACTGTCGAATGTACTGGGTGCAGAACATTAATGGATTTCGATTAACAAGATTAACAAATACGCGTCTTCAAACATGGCGTATATGATCATCATTTATTTGAGTTCGATTTTATACATGCATTATAAAGTCGATTACTTATTTCCAGAAATATTTACAGAGCAATAGATCTAATATAAACAATGATGATGCTTATAGCAATCATTGTTCATATCAGACCTAAGCTATCATACATCAACACATTACTACCTCCTAGAACCCCCTAGGTGCCCCTCTTCAGTTCTATGTCTCAAGGCTTCTTGAAGACAACATTATTGCTTAACAATATCTTGTACCCCTCAACATTGAGGCTACACTCAATCACTATGGTATAAAGCATTGCATTGTAGATGAGGGATCTACTCTAAACATCACACCTATGAGTGCATTTCAACATAGCTAAGGTGAACTCAACACATTACTAAGGCTGAATTCAAGTGTGTTGATTTTAATAACAATAAGATACCACTTTTGGAAGAAGACTATTCAAGTAGATTTTTGTCTGATCAACCTCAATCTTTCATACAATCTTGTCCTCAATTGACCTTGGACTGACCATGAGGGTTGTGTCATCCACTACCTTTCAAGTACTATAGTTCATGCACAAAGAGGAGGTGCTCACCATTACCATTGATCCCAATCCATGGGCCTAGTATAACCTTGATGGCAAGGACATGACCATGACTTGGATCCCAATTGTGACCACTAAAAATAAACCCCCTCGCTTAAGGCTACAAGTATGAAGATGTTAGATCAATTGATTACCCATACTAAATATTGCAACTTCACCTCTAGTACCTATAGGGAAAATTTCACTACTCATCCACCCTACCAAGTCTTGACATCTTCTCTCTCAAACCTATTTGGAAACCTCTTCAATGAGCTTGAAAGTGCCAAATGGAGTGCCATCCCCTTAGGGTCCATGTCAAACAAGGTATCTAAAGTCCCTATTGGAGAAAAGAGCACCTCCCCTAAGGAGTCCTCCACTTTTAAGAAAGAGACCTGACCCAAGTAAAACTATGTAAGAGTTTCACTTAATGCCCTTCTATGGAGAGCATCCCACTAAGGACCATGCAGCCATTTTTTGGTTCTAAGAGTTCTTGTTTCAAGCCTAGGTGTAATGTTACTTTGACCTCAATCATGCAAACTTACAAGTAATGAGGAGTTACCTCTTACTATGTATAAACCCCACAAATCACAAACTTGACTCCCCTCAATCCAACATTAACCCTCATTAGCATGAGCAATATCATATTGTCAGCCCTATTTTGTAGTCAAATCCTTTTGTCACTCAAAGTGCTTTTGATGCCTCACCACTCTCTATCTACTTCGCATCCTATGATTAACCCTTTGAGCTTGAGACCCCTTTCATTTGGAGCTCAATATTAAAAATTCATTGATATCCTTTTGTCTTTTGGGCGCCAAGATCTTCAAACTAATGGTTGTGTGAGTTCTCTTTTCCTTAAGACTTCACACCCTTGCATTGCTCCTTAGGTATCAAAACCTACACATGATGTGAAATAGGTTGCCGTTGTAGTAGCACTGACCCTTTTCTTGTTTCCTCCCATATGTCAATGAAAACCATGCATTTATAGTGGTACACTAAGTCTTGACCCTAAGACACCACCTCTCATTTCAATGGTAGTTGTCGTCTTAATCTCCTTAAGCATGTGATGGAAAGTATTAAGTGCTTACAAACAACCAACCCTCACCTCTTTCTTTCCTACGAGGCTTGTAGGTGAACTCACATATGCTTTTGTCTTGCAAGACCTACACAAGTTTTCTCAATGCTCAAGGTCAGTGGTTAGCTTTTTAGTTTGTCCCTTTGTACTTTTTCTCTTTAGGTTTTCCTACCTTAGAGCTTCCCTTGAGTCAAGGTCCCTTCTACTCATCATCCCTCTTGGGGGCCTACAATGAATCCTTCACTACAGGTGGCAAATCCATCCCACCTTATGATCAAATCAATAGGAGTACCCACAACATTGGTGAACTATCCCCTTCTTCTCCTTCTTGTATTTTGAACAATCTAGTGTAGTTATGGCAAGCTTCTAAATCCCTATGAACATGCAATATCTAATACCACAAGTCAAATCCAATCTAATGATTCGCAAGACTTTCAAAAAGGGCAAACAAGGATTTCGCTAAAAAGCCCTGAACTCATGACACATGGTAGTGCAATCACATAGTAAAGATAAAAGGTGCTCTACAAAAGTATTAGTGAACCCCACTTCTTTTTTCAATTTAAATTATGTTATGACTTAATCAAGGTCATGTAGTGTACTCCCAAAGATTCTTAGAAAGGTGAAAGGTTAACTTCTCCAAAGTTGACACAGACCATCCAACACTCCAAGTCAGATCTAATCTAATGGCTCGCAAGGATTCTAAAAGGTTACAAAGTGGCAAATGAAATAAAAGCATCCCATTGGACCAAAAGGATGTCATGTCACATTAACTAGTATTTTTATGTGTGATGAACATTTGTAGAGCTTTCACAACTTCAAATCCTTCTACCATGTTCCTAATTTCATTCAACACCATCTACAAGGAGATCCTGAATCTACCATAATGCCACTCCATCCTGCAACAAGAATTTCTCCAAATGACCAAATATCTAGAATGTCAGATCAAATAAAAGATTCTCCACAGCCTTCAAGACACACAGCCATTGCTTCATGGAATTGCTCCATCCTACATCCTAGCAATACAACCTCAATAACTACAAGTTTTCTACATCACCCTATGCAAGTCTACAACACTAGAGTAGTAAAGGCGAGATCAATCATGTCTAGAATTAAGGTTTCCAAAGAGTTATCACCAAGCATTCATTACTATGATTGTACAACACTTGACAAGCAAGTTTCACCTACCAGCACTACTAAAATGCAATACCGGGTGGTGGACTTTACAAACCAGATATTGAAGGCCATGCAACTATGCCCAACCATTGATAGAACTAATCAAGTTGCTAGAATCACAAAAAAATATTCCCTTTGCAAAATTAAAATTTCAAATGTAATGTGGGTTGAGTAATCTAATCTATAAATACTGGCCTATGTGCCCATTCAAAGGAGAGGCAATGCTTGGTACAACTCGGCTATAAAACCTAATGTATTGGCTAACTCTCAAGGAGTCACAATTGCATAGTTGAGCTTTTGAGCCTGATGTGTACTTGATTCTAGCCTCTCTTTTCTACTATACAAGGAAGCCTATATGTTTCCAAAAGAACAGTGTTTATGTAATGGTCAACTGATTAGTGAACATAATAAGAAACAAGTTGTTATCCGAACATTTCCACTCTCATCTTTGTTCCTCTTTTGCCATTATGTGCATGTTTCTTTCTATTGATTATTGCAAGGTAAGCTATTAAGCTCTACTCTAGTAGTTAAGACTGTTTCTATCTGGCATGAACCATTTGTTTTGCTTTATTTGCCTTTTGCAATTTCCATTCCTCCCCCCACCGCACCCCCCCCAACAAAACAATTTTAGGTTTAGATTAGGATAGATAAGGAGCCAGCCTTTCAATCACAAAGATCGGTTTGCAAATCATTCCTTGGCCCACAAGCCTCTCCATTGTTGGTGCTTTATGCGCGATGCATTTTAACCTTGAGGGAATAGTTTTGGAAACTCTTCCACTTGAAACAACTAATAGCTTCTAGCACAATTAGTGAAACCTTGAGGATATTAGTGGAAACCAATCAACATGAACCTTGACCCCCTATTCTTATATAAGCATAAGAAGCCTATGTTGGTAGTAACATACAACTCCACTTCACCTTAACACCCTCTTTGGCTTTCATATGTATTGTGTCTTACCACTCTTGTGATTGGAAACTACCTAGAAGCTCTCTCCTATCATCCTATTTGGCAATTCTTGCACAATGCGTTTTGGTAAACTCACTTCATGCATATGAAGTGTACCACAAGACACCAAGAGAAACAAAGAATATAAGCATACTACAATTTAAAGATAGGAAGGTTTCTTAGCATAATTAGCTATGCACATAAATGAGACATATTTGAGAATACCAAATTCTAAAATACAAAAAAAATTAAGCTTAAATGGGGTAAGTTCTCATGTTAGAGCAGTGGAGATTTCAAAGCAAAGCTGCGATTTTGAATCCAAAACACAATAGTGTTGAAATCCTGATGCCACATACCCAACAAACAAGGTCGGGTGGTAACTTCCCAGAAAGAGATACCCCTTGGCCATGGCAACTAAGCCAACCATTAAATTCACAGGAAGAATTACCTCAGTCATCGCAATTAGACCAATTTGTAAATTTGACAAAATGGGATACCTCTTAAAAAATGCCATCTAAACCAAATGGTGAATTTAATGGAAAGAGATACCCCTTGGTTGTGGCAAATTAGCCAATCAGAAAATTTGACTGAAAGATATAACCCTCGGTCCTGAAAACTAAGCTGAGTGACAACCTCAGTCATAGCAACTAGGCCAAACATTACCACACATGAAATTTAACAATAGTAAAACTGAAAAAAACCAAGTATACCCCACCAGATACAAATTCCCTGTGAATTTGACAGAAAGAAATAGCCCCTACTCATAGCAACTAAGACAAACGTTACCCCATAAGTGAAAATTAACAATTGTATAAAATAAAATAAAGTCAGTGGTGCCCCACCAGATACAAATTCCCTGTGAATTTGACCAAAAGAGATACCCCTCAGCCATAGCAACTGAGCAACAAGTGGAATTAACTAAATGTATTAATACAAAAAAAAGCAGCACCAATTAATCAAGCAATTAAAATGAGAGTACCTGAAAGGGAATGGTGGTAAGAGAAACATCCCCAGTTTCGCCATGAGCAACAACATCCACATCATCTCCACCCTCAGCAGAAACCTCTCTCAGCTGTAACCGTGGAACCTCTTCCTCTAGAATGTCCTGCGGCCCCACACAAATGATGATCAAAGATCCCACCAAGGTTCGAATCTCGGGAAAAGAAGCAAGCATATTCTACGAACAAAATCCGAAACCAAATTTAAAAAAAAAAAACTACCTTGGAGAAGAGAATCGATCCAAAAAAGCCTGCGAGAAAGAAGAGTGTGCACAAAACCAAAACTGCTGGCAACGGAACCTTTGAATGAAGGCCCCACTGCCCTTTTGCTTTAGTCTTCATTTCTGCTGCACAGGATCTAAGCTTCAATGCTCAGCGAAAAGGGGTTTCTTCTTTTCGGGAATATCTTTCATAACTACCTACACGCTTTACAGGCGCTTCAGTAATTCCAGATTATTCATTTAATTTGTCAACAACGACGGTTTCTGAACCCGTAAAATAAGTGATTTTGATCTTTGTCAACTTGTTTTGTAAGTTGCGAAGAAAACGATATTTATTATTACTAAAATACGCTGTCCAAAATTCTGTCTGGTTTTTGGACCCACTGTTTACAGGAGCTCTGTGAGAACGAAAGTTTGAATAGAAACATGTGCAAACAAAGATTTGAAAATTTCATTCTTATTGTGGGTCCCTTCCAATGGTTTTTGCTGATTAATGGAGAACATATCTGCTATTCCATGTTTCTTAATCACCATGACTAAGATGCCCTTGTACGATGCACTAGTAGAAGCTTCTAGGAAAACGACATTTTCATTAAAGCGTAAGTTGAGTCAATGAAAAGAGGTAATAATTCTGTAGATTCTGAAGAACAGCATTAGAAAAACATGCACGCTAGCCACTTACATTTTTAGCATATATCTTAAAGCAAGGCAATTAGAACTAATCACTAACTAGTACTTCATATTCAAGTTCACCTTGGCACCATTTTAAGACCACATTATTATTTGTAGGCCTGATTTAATCTACCGTGCCACATTCATTTTTTTTTAAGGTCTTAATAAGATTTGTATTCTCGTCCATGCGTTGTTTGTATCAATTTTTAATTTTTAATTTTTAATTTGATTGGGATTTGGGAATTTAATTTTGGTGGTGCATTTCAAGGGAATCCTAGCCTCTTGGATGCGAGGTGTACTATTTGTAATTATAATAGCTTTTTAATCAAAATTGCTTCTAAGAAGCTTGTCCCTAGGACAAACAATAAGGTAGAGGTAGAAGTGCTCCTTCTCCACTTACAACTACTTAAATCATGCTCCCCGAACAAGGTAATAATTGAGGGTGACTCATTGATAATTATCCAATATCTTAAAAAGATGTCTTTGGTGAACTAGAGATTGCATAACCATTTAAAGGAAGCTCTAATAATCCTAGACTCCCTAGAGGAATACTTCATTTCCCATTGCCTTAGAGAAGGCAAAATAATGGCCAATCTTTGATTAAATTGGGGAACGATCAATCTAAAGGCATAATTATTAGTGATAAATTTGCAAGGTGGCAAGACCTGGAACTTTTGTGACAATAGGAGTGCAAGGCAAGCCTTGCTCAAACTTAAAGGTTGTATGGTCTATTGGCAGTGGGAATTGTTGTTGTTTCATCACAAGCTACCAACTCTTATCACAACTACAAGCTCTTTCTCCCCCATCAAATCTATAGCAAGAATGTGGAGTATTCAGAGCGAGCTATCAAAAATGGAGGTGGTGAGATTGGGTTTCATAATGCATTAGATGGCATTTATCAATGAAATTTCCTCTGTTGAGCTTTGTAAATGATTCTTTTTCAAGAGGAGGATATCAAGGGAAGTTATTGAGGAAATCCTTGGGCAAGACTTTATAGAGGATGCAACACGACGTCATGTTAATTTTAAGATTTTTTCAACCTTTGTAAGCAATGTGCTCATGCTCACTAGGGATAAGGAGTTGACAAAAGCTTTAGGGAGGTTCTACATTTGGGGAAAAAATAGGATGGGGTTGTAGAACACGATGATCAAGGAAAATCCAATCAAACTTACCTCACTCCCTTACATGGTTTACAAGTTTCGTGGGCTAGCATCTATTTAGATAGGAAGGGCTATTGAGGCTCGTATAGAGATTATGATGAAGAAACTCGCCTCGATTCAAAGTTTCATGAGGGATGGTTGTTGGCTAGAAGATGACCACCCTTCTATGGAAATGGAAAAGCTCACCCATCTCATGAAATTTTCAACTATGCAAGAGAGGTTCAATGTGACCAAGGCTGAAAAGGTCATTAAATTCCTTTCCAAGCTAGTTGTAATGGTGAAGTATGAGAATGGCTCCCTCATTCCAAAGTCAAGATGTTGGCATACACATGGTCTACTATGTGGAAGGGTATTGCAATGTTAGTATCTTTTTTTGTTATCTCTTTTTTGTAATTATCGATAATAATCATGTATGTTATTATCACTTGTTTGGGTTTATCAAATTCATGTAATAGGTTGATAGGTTTTGTCAACTCATAGTATTTTATTTTTGTCAATAGATACACATATAATTGTTGCTATGTAATATATTAGCTTATATAATGATGTTAGTTATGGGTCAATAGTATCTAGAAATTTATGGTCTAGTCATGTTTTGATGTTAGTTTTTTGGTATTATCAAACAACATATGTAATAAATTCTCTATTAATTAATATATAGGGAGAGGGCCCTAATCCTTACTTCACCTATAAAAAAAATACGATTTTTAAGATCTTGATTTATGATAGGCACTTGTGACTTTACCAAATATTAAGCAATATTTTTCCTACTCATATTAACATGACCATAAAGTTTTATTAATCTTGTTTAAAAAAATCTCCAATACCTAATGTGTGTTAGTGTAAATAGAGTCATTATTTATCTAGTTAGCTAATCACCTTTCTAGGATTGACCTTTTAACATTCATAGCTTAAGTTTACTTAGGTTTATTTTTCCTTTGTCTCACTTCATATGGTTGAGACATGTGTCCTCATCACTTGAGACACCTATTGATACTTCCTCACACACTTGTCAAGTGAGCGCACAAGTGTATCATCTTTGGAGGTTAGTTATTTGTTCAATCCTACCTTCCTACCTCATCTACCTTGCCTATATATGCAAGGCTTTCTCATTGTATTATACACTCTTTATTTTATATTGATAGACATACTATTGTGCTCATATTTTGACTTGTGGAAGGTTAGCAATTCGAGCTCTTTGATCTTGGCATTCTCTAACATGGTATCTGAGCCATGAGAGCACATTCCTTCTTACATCGAGGTGACTCCACACACATCCCTATCATTGGAACATTATGGAGCCAAATTGACACCATCATTACATCTAGAAGGCTCGAGAAACCAAAAATACCTTTCATTTCATTAATTTTGTTAATTTTTCTTTTTTCATTTTTTTGTCACTATCCCTGTTGTACGAAAAAAGTTGAAAAAAATAGCAAAGGACCAATTTGCCCTTTGCCCATTTTCCCTTTTGTGCCAATATTTTATTTCTACTTGATTATTTCGCATCCATTGCTTTTGCAATTGACAAAGATTTCATAGTTGTGATCATTTCAACATGTTTAAAAGGCTTTGACTAGTATCATTGTAGAAGATATTTGGTCACATCCACTTTGCATGTTATGAGTAGAGAAAGAATGGAGTTTTGTAAAAGACTACCAAATTTGTTCACCTTAGCGACTCAAGAAGTCAACAAAGAACTCACATTTACTAGGCAACTCAACCTTGTTATTTTTGTTGGAAGTTTAAGATTGTCATTGATATGGTTGTTGGCAACATGAGCATGAGCTTATATAGTGTTGTCATTGATGTCAACATTGTGGTTTGATGTATATATTGAGGTACATTTGGTTGGTGAAACTTGAATGAGCATGGAGATGGTATTCCAGCATAGAGATACAAATTTTTTGCTTTGATGAAAACAAATGGATTGATTTGGCTAAGTGTCAAAACATAGTTTTCAATGTACAAAGCATCAGTTTTACGGTCTGCATTGGTTCACCTTGAGGTATTTTTGTTTGCATTTCTAAGGTAATTTAGTACGTGTTTGAGGACCTTAAATCCAAATTTTCATACCTTTATGTCCTTTGGTGCAAAATTTATGGTTGACAGTATATTGGGTTTCCCAGTGACAGTGTTGTTCGTGTAGAGTACCAGTTTGGAATGGTCTACATTCCTTCATAGAAGAATATTCGGTTATACAAATTTTTGGAAGTGTTTACAGGTGTTAGAAGAGTGTGTAGTCCAAGTGGCATATGTTTTGGAGGTTTGCATGTCAGTTTGTGGATAATTAGTTGGTATATTTTGGTGTTATCTCACCAACAGTGCTGACCTAATATGTGTGGGGTCATGCAAAGTTAAAAGAAGTGTTGATCGATTATGTGGGAGCTATTATAGGTCCATTCTAGCCTATTTGAATGTATTACAAGTTTTGAATGAAGGCACAAAGTGTATATGTTTGATCTTGAGCCAACGAGTTATTGTTTTGTATGATAAATCTAATTAGGTTGACCTAATTGATATTGTAGGTGATTGTGAATGTAATGGATATAAGTATAAAATCATTTTGGTTTTGAAGAGAAATAATTAATAGGTATGATGTGAATTCCTAAGCAGAGCATGTGAATGTGATGTGAATGCATAGTAGAGCTAAGTGTTAGAGAAGAATAGCATAAAGTGTGTTGATTCTGTGTATTGAGCTTTAGTGGAACCGTATTTCTTGCATATTGTAGATGCATTTATAGAAATTCAAATCTTGTCAGTGAGCCACCACTCTCTTCTATTTCTCTAATTCTCTAGAGAGTGAGTCCACTGAACAGTGAGTCCACCTGGCAATGAGCCTTTCTATAATATCTTATAATCGATTATAATATATTGTGAGCTAATCCTCATTATGGTTTTTCCCTTTTTGGGTTATCCACATAAAAATATGGTATTCATGTGTTATGTGTTTTGATGGTTTCTTTCCTTACTGCAAATTGAATATGATGCTTGAAATTAATGTTTAAATGGATAAGTGGTTTCAGAGAATATTGATTCACCACCCCCCTCTTAATATTTCAAGTGTTCAACAATTGGTATCAGAGCTTAGTTTCATTTGGCTTGATCATTGAGGTAGATCTTGGATTTGAAAACATGGCTACTAGGAGATATCCTATTCCTCCTGAAGCAATTCCTATGGTAGGATTTATTGAAGAAGATTATATTGTTGATATGGAAGGAGAACTCAAATCTGCCCTAGATGATATGGATAAAGCAGAATATTAGAATAGAGATCTAAAAAAGGATCTTTGTGATGTAGATGAATGCATTAAAATATTGAGAGAGAAACTCAAGAAAGCTATAGATAGGATCAAAGAGCTCAAGCAATCAAATGAGACCATTTCCAGCCTGCAATTACAAATTGAAGAAAGTAAAATAGTTGAAGACTACCTAAATGCTAAATTGAAAGACAAATCTGAAGCATGCTCAAAGTTTGAACAAGAAGTTGCAACCTTGAGATCATATTTGGAGAAAACAAAGATTCAAGAAGAAAAATTCAAGAAGAGTACTACAATGCTTGATAAGATGATTGCAAATCCAAAGGGATCTAAAGATAAAGAAGGATTAGGGTTTGAGAAAGGTGAAACTCAAAGAGAGATCAAACTCCAAACGAGACTGAAAAGAAGTGTAAGAGAGGGGGACCACCACGTGCAAGGCCCCAAGTCATGGAGGGCCAAGATGTGGAAGGCTGCCCTAACTTACCTCAGCTTAATGGGGTGTTAGGATATGCAGGATGAGAATGATGAGGACTATACAGTCCTTCAACCACTCTACAGACTCAAGATATAGAACGGGGCTAGGCGAGCCGATTTTAGGTTCAACACTGCGCCTCAGGAAACTCTCTGCCGAGGACAAAAGCACAGTAGTTGGACGACAGCACGACGCATTGGCGTCCGTGCAGCTAGATAACTATAGAGACAAGGTCAAACCTAAGAAAATGAGCTAAAGACCCAACTAAATACTACTAAAGGGCCAAAATAACATGATTAAATAAACAAATTACTCTCTAATGTGATAAAGTAAAAATGCAAGAGTAAAGGTGGTAAGAAGGATCTCACAAAGAAACTCATTCACCAGCTAGCTCCTCAAAAGCACGTTCACCACCTCCACCAAGAGCACTCAAGGCTACTTGGGGGAGAAAATGAGAGTACTCAAGCCTCTGTTGTAATGGTGTGGTCCCAAACTTGCTCTACTGAAGTGGTGGAGTCAAGTTGTTGTTGCTATGGAGTGCTTGAAATGCTGCTAGAATGCTTGAGAGTGAGTGCAAGAGTATGAAAGTGAGCTTGTGAATGAAGTGAAGAGGCTGCTAGAGGATGAAATGCTTGTTGAAGAGATGAATTTGAAGGAAATAGCCATATTCGGGTTGGTCGGCTGAAGGGGGCGTTACAACTTGACTCCCAATGAGAAGTGTAACGCCTCTGCAGGTTCAACTGCAGAAATCTGCCAGGGATGTAAGCACTCCACACAGATGTCTGCACGCCGCGTGGGTGTCCTCAACAGAAATGCCTCCACCGACGCTCAAAATAGGCACCAAGTGGAATGAAAGCAGCGGACTTAGTTGTAATTAAGCCTCTGAACTTGGTTATCTAAGGTGGAGAAGGGAAAAACAGGAATTTGCACATGGGGTGCAAATTTACTCCTATACATTTTGCCCCCACTTTAGCAAGTACGAATCCTGATGAGTGCTCGGTAAAGTAGATCAAGAAAGAGTAAGGTTAGAAATGTATACTTGAATTGTTGAGGAAGCATACCACGATCTGGCGAACCTGAAGGTGCAGGGAAAGTGAAGGACTCCATAGCTTCTTAGAACTATGAAGTTGAAGAAAGAAAGCGCCTTACAGGCCCGTGGACCTACAAGGAGGCAACCGCCAAGATCTCTCACATGAAGGAAGCCCCGTGAAGTAAGCACCTTATAGGCCCACGAACCTACAAAGAAGGTGTCCCCCAAAAACTCTAGCATGGAGGAAATCTGAGAAAGCGGACTCCGCAGAGTCAGGAAGCGGCCACTTAGGCAAGTAAGCAGACAGTCATGCAGACTGTTGATAATTTGGAAAACTTTCAAAGGGGTCCCTCGGGAACCCTTCAAAAGAAGAAGGGTCCACTCAAGGGATGCACTATTTGAAAAGGCGAGGTCTAGTTAGGTTGCTCCCAAGCTAGAGGCGAAGAAATGAAATAGGTCTAGCCAGGCTGCCCCCAAGCTAGACGCGAAGGTATGGAATAGGTCTAGTTAGGTTGCCCCCAAGCTAGATGTGAAAGAATCCATTTGAGATAAAGACTTTCAAAGGGGGTCCCTCGGGAACCCGCCATGAAGAAAGGGGGTCCACTCAAGGGACGCACAATTCAAAAGCAGATATTTTCTTTCTCTGAGTGATCCATCATCAAGGGATCCTTTTGAAAGATGTTCACTTCATCAAGGAATTTGAAAGGAAGGATATTCCCCCATGTGATGGGAAGGTCAAAGTTGTTCCCGCTTTGGAGGAAGGTTTTCAAGTCCTTTCTTTACAAACCCATGATGAAGGAAACATGTTTCGTTAAGGTTCCAAGTTGAGAATGCGATTCCGAAGAAAAGTTTGCGAATATTTTGAGAAAAGATTCGTTGGAAATGAATGCATTTTTTGAAAATTGAAATGTTGAAGAAAGGGCGTTGTCACACATGAGAGGGACAACTCAAGAAAAGAAGAGAAAAAGATAAAGAGAAAGCAAAAGAGAAAAACATAAATAAAAGACACAGGGGTAGCTTGATATTTCGGGGTTAGAACTGCTCATAAATATATATATATATAGTATATAAATGAACTGTCATCGACTCCCTACTACATCAGGTCGTGTGAAGAATGCACAAAAAGACAAAGTAAAAATAAAAAATTGGGTCAACATGGAAGGGAAGCCTAAATGCCCCCAACGCTTTGCATCGTCCCCAATTTATCGAAAATCATGCACAAACATGGAAGAATGATGATACAAATAGAAGAAGGTTTACAACACAAAAACCACACCTATATCCAAGCACCAACAAGGGTGATGAGGGTCATCCAGGCACACACAACACGATCACGAGGGAACACATCACAAAACACACACACACAAGATCAAGAAGAGGCCTCCTCCTAACACTGATCAACCAAGAGGTGGTCCACTTCCCAATCTAGATCATCGTAGGGGGAAGGAGGACGAGCCTACAGTGGTGGGATGTTAAGAGGAGGAGCATCCGACCCTCCCACAACAAGGGCTAAGGAAGAATCCCCCGCAAGGGATTCTTCACCGAGCTCTTGTGGAGCTAAGGTCAGGGATTTTGCGAAGATCGCTAACAAGGTCCAAACTTCATCCATGGAGTTAAACATGCACCCTACAGGAGCGTTGTGTCTAACCTCAATGGACGGGGTAGGTTGCGCCTGAGATTCACTGCTAGGCTCTCTGAATGACTCGAAAGTGGTGACAAACTCAAGGGAGGTTGGGACTGGTTCTGTTACCAAGATGAAACAAGTCAACGTGGGGCCACCTTGTGGAGAAGGTGGGCTCCTCTTTTGTCCTTCATTGCTAGAAGGAACACACTCCACCTTTTATTTCATCAGAGGAGATAAAATCCCCACAGACGAGGCTAGAGGTGTAGAGGAAGAGGAGGAAAGAACCGCAGTAGATAGGACCGAGGTGTTAATCATATCCACGAGCTTTAGGAAAGGCTGGATATCTGGAACGAACATCAGTAAAGGTGGCTCCACCGAAGGAGTGATGAAAACCTGTCCCCACTTAGGGTTAGGTGCATTCGCACTGCAACGGAAGTCGGGAGCAGTACGAGACCAAACTGGAGAGAAGTAGAAGAAAGGGGAGAGGAAGACATTGTAGGAGGCCTTGAAGCAGGGGTGGTGGTTTCTTCCTCCTTCCTTTGCGAGGTGGCATGTTCAGCCAAGAGAGCCTTTCACCGACGCTTGCGCTCATGTGCAAGGAGGT
This sequence comes from Sequoia sempervirens, assembly GCA_007258455.2. Classification (NCBI taxonomy): domain Eukaryota; kingdom Viridiplantae; phylum Streptophyta; class Pinopsida; order Cupressales; family Cupressaceae; genus Sequoia; species Sequoia sempervirens. The sequence goes on from VDFB02168118.1 coordinate 106,396,733, forward strand.
TTCTACGACTCTTAGAGTTGGAGGCTAGAGGTTGCGAAGGAACAAAAGGTTCCTGCTCAACCATGGGAACGTCTACTACAACCATTTATGGCAGAGGGACAAATTCCTAAATGGGAGCAAGAGGAACATGTTGAGGAGTGAGAAGAGTCAACTCAAGAGCCTCGACAGCGAGCCTCTTCCCATTCAATGCCTTAGGAGCAGGAGCGGTAGGAGGCTGTGGAGGTCGAGACAAAGAGGACTCTCCATGGGAGACCTTCTTCCTATTATACTGAATGGGTCTAGGCTTCGTTGGTAGAACAAGAAGTTCGAAGGCAAGACGCTTAGGCTTTCACCAAGCGGGCACCAGAGGATTCTCCTGCAAACAAGAAGCAGAATCTGATGGTACCACAACAAAGTGAGAAGAAGCGTTAGACTGACCAGCGGAAGAGGAAGAAGGATGATCTCGGGACCGCTTCTCTTCTTCCTTCATTCGTGCCTTAGTGACATTGCTATCAACTTTTAAGCAAGCCCTATGTGAAACAACATAAGGCGAGGGAGGGTATCTCAATTTCGCCTTAGGCACCCTTTCTTATAATTTTGATATGTTTGGTGCAGAAGGTTCATCCTAGGCGGAAGAGGACCAACGGGCGCAGGCCAAGAATGGTCCAAGGAGTTACCACAAGCAACTGGTGATGTATAACTGGTGTTGTGAATTACATGCACGAAACCCCCGTGGATAAACTTCAAACATTTATGCACAACCGAGGGCACCACGTTCATAGCCACCAACCAAGGGATACCCAACTTCACCCTAAAGAGCTCAGACCCAGGGATGATGTCAAACAAGAGTTTCACATATTTAGGTCCAACCAAGACCAATAGGACAATACTACCCAAGGGGGGCATGGAAATCCCATAATGTGTGCAGATGGTACTCACAGGTGCATCGTACCCATCCTTGTGTAAGAGGTTAATTAGCATAATCTCCTCGATTATTATGTTTACTTGTGACGTCAGATCAACGAGAACACCCACTCTGATGTTTCCATTGATCCATGCAAGGATGTAGAGAGGAGATAGTCCCTTGTTAAAACCCATCGGCAAGTCCTGTGAAGTGAATGTTATACTAGTACCACTGTCCACAGGCTGTGTAGAGGGGATAGGCTGATGTAGGAAGGAGGCCATTACACACACTAGACAATGCTTCCAGATAGTCCCTAAAGGTTAAAGGATAAGACAGTGACCCAATTAAGGTTTTGTTATGCAACACCTTCAGAACCTTCCAACTACGCCAACTAGGGGTCGTAGATTGGGTTGCAAGGAAACAACCTCACAACACTCACACCTACAACACTCCTAGAGTACGAGGAAAGGGACTGCCAGTATCACAAAAATAGAACCAAAATGGTTCACGTCGGGTTCACCAAAAATGTAAGAGAGGGGGACCACCACGTGTAAGGCCCCAGGTCACGAAGGGCCAAGATGCGGAAGGCTCTCCTAACTTACCTCAACTTAATGGGGTGTTGGGATATGCAGGACGAGAATGATGAGGACTATACAGTCCTTCAACCACTCTCCAGACTTGAGATATAGAACGGGGCTAGGCAAGCCAATTTTTTGGTTCAACACTGTGCCTCAGGAAGCTCTCTGCCCGAGGATGAAAGTGTGGTACTTGGACGATAGCACGACGCACTGGCATCTCTAAAGTGTGTTGGCATCCGTGCAACCAGATAACTACAGAGACAAGGTCAAACCTAAGAAAATGAGCTAACGACCCAGCTAACTACTACTAAAGGTCCAAAATAACGTGATTAAATAAACAAAGTACTCTCTAATGTGATAAAGTAAAAATGCTAGAGTAAAGGTGGCAAGAAGGATCTCACAAAGAAACTTGTTCACTAGCTAGCTCCTCAAAAGCACGTTCACCACCTCCACCAAGAGCACTCAAGGCTGCTTGGGGGAGAAAATGAGAGTACTTGAGCCTCTTTTGTAATGGTGTGGTCCCAAACTTGCTCTACTGAAGTGGTGGAGTCAAGTTGTTGCTGCTATGGAGTGCTTGAAATGCTACTAGAATGCTTGAGAGTGAGTGCAAGAGTATGAAAGTGAGCTTGTGAATGAAGTGAAGAGGTTGCTAGAGGATGAAATGCTTGTTGAAGAGATGAATTTGAAGGAAAGGGTGAAGAAAATGACCATATTTAGGTCGGTTAGCCGAAGGGGGCATTACAACTTGACTCCCAACGAGAAGTGTAATGCCTCTATAGGTTCAGCCACAAGAATCTAAAAGGACATAAGCGCGTTGTGTGGACGTCTGCACGTCACGTGGGCGTTCCTGATAGAAATGCCTCCACCGACGCTCAAAATAGGTTCCAAGTGGAATGAAAGCATCGAGCTTAGTTGTAATTAAGCCTTCGAACTTGGTTTTCTAAGGTGGAAAAGGGAAAAAAGGGGATTTGCACATGGGGTGCAAATATACTCCTATACAAGAAGATTGAGGACAAGAAGAGCAATGGCAAACATGTCCGAAATTAGAGGAAAAACTTCAATAAGATCACCAATAAGACAACCAAATGCACAAAGGTACCCATATTTTAATGGTTTTTGTTATTCCTGCAATAAATTTAGATATAAGGCTATGGAATGTAGAATTATAATGAATCAGAATGTTCAATCATTTCCTATTCAGTGTTTTACACACAAAAGATTTGGTCATAGAGCTAGTGAATGTAAAAATCAAATGATGAATGGCTATAACAATGGTATGATGTGTCAATCCTTCAATGGCTACTACTATGCATGCAATGGATTTGGGCATAAATCTAATCAATGTAGATCCATAATGGGTGGAAGGAAGCTTGTTCAAAATATCAAATGCCACAAATACAATAAGTTAGGACACATTGCTAAGTTTTGCAGAAGCAAGAATGTAAAGGTTGATCTGGTAAAGAAGAATGATCCAGTTAAAAAGGTTGATCCAATAGAGATGAAGAAAGAGATGAGCAAGATATGGAAAAAGAAAGAAGAAAATAAGGTTAAGGATGAGTTTGTGCTAACTCCTGGTGCATATGTTTCCTTCGAAAGCTAAATAAAGAGCTTTGGCTCAAGGGGAGTTTTAACAGATAATCATTAAGCCCCTACCAAAGATATGGTGTTGATGCCTTCAACACATGGATATGAGGTGTAGGTTGATATGCTTAACCTACTAGTGAAAACATCGGTGGAAAAGATCAAGGTGCAGAAGTTTGTGGAGCAATCAAAGGTGATTGTGCATTATAGTTAGGGTTTATCATCTTTTTGTCTAACTTAAAATTAGTGCATTCAATGTGAATTAGGTTATGTTCAAAAAGGGTTTATAAGTGATTTAACATATGTCTAAGTGATTTTAAAATGAGAATTTGAGGAGAGAAAAGAAATGAAGAAGCAAAGAGAAGTGTTTCAGAATTCTTGTGCATGAAACCCTAACCAACTACAATTGAAAGGTATTTATAGTTTCTATTTTCCTTAAGCTTTCAAAGTACTTTCATTGTGATTTGAAGATGTATATCGCATAAGTTGTTGAGGTTGTTGATTCAGATGGTGCATTCTCGAGCATTCTGTAAGGTGTGTTGCATATAGAATATGTCAAGATATACATTTATGCTAAATTGGAAGAGTACAACAACTCTAAGTTAAGTGATGTGTGGTTTAAATAACTCACCAGAGACCAATTTGTACTGAAACTCTCGAGTTTGAGAGTTTGGTGGAGAAGAATCTCGATGTCTAGAATAATTTCCCTATATTTTGCTACGTGGATGAGTGGGTTAGATACACCCTAAGCAGGATTCATGATAGGTTTATGTTGTTGGATATTCCACATATAATGAATAAGGAGGCAATTAGGGTTATTACGAGATTATGCTCAATCGGACTAGTTTTGATGCTTAAATTGATGAAGAATGAAATGGTAATGGAGTTAACAGGTGCAAGGTCTGAAAAGAGAACTCTGAAAGTCAAATACATTAGAGAACCTACGGTGAAATACACAACAATGGTGATAGGGTACAAGTTATTGTTAGAGTAATAAGTTATTATGCTTAATTAATTATATCATATTGATTAATTAATTAAGTCACTTATTCCTTTAGTTACTTAAGCTAAACTTAGGCACATTAATAATTGATTAATTATAAAGTGTGCACACTAGGGTTTCATTTAGGGTTTCCCTTTTAGGGTTTCTTGATCTCCTTCATAAGGATTGATCTCTTTGTAATACTTGATTCTTAATAATGCATTTTTACTTCGAGGTTTATAGAACATCTTCTTTGGTTTTGCATGTCTTTTGCATGTGACAGGTGATTGCATGCAGCTGATCTTGGTTTTGCTGCGGTAGGGACCCGTACCCCCCTTTAATGCCGTCAGCCGGCGGCTTCTGAACTCACCGACGGTTCACTGACGGCAAATTTTTTTATGATTTTTTTTTAAAAAATCAATGCCTTTTTTTTATATGTTTTTTTTAAAATATATATATATGTAATTTTTTTATTTTTTTTTTATATAAAAAAAAATTATTTTGTAATAAGCCAAATTGGGAAAAAAATGCCGACGGGTGCTTGGCTGTCAATTTTAGACCTGCCGGTTTGCTGCGACGGGTGTTTGGCGGTCAAATTTAATGCCTCACTGGTTTTTTCCCTTCTGGAGCAGTGTTCACGAAATCGGGTGTATTTTTGGCATACGATCTCCATTTTTCACAAATAAGATATCGCCAGAAAGCTGGTTCCGAGCACTTTCCAGTGGTGCTATTTATTTTTCAGTATTTTACTGTTTTCCTATATTTATTACTGTTTGAAGTCAGATGTTTATTTTGGACTTCTGAGCTCATAACTTTTTGCCACGATCTCCGATTTTCTCTATCTTTGCGGCGTTGGAAAGGTATTAAGGAGCTCTATGTTGTTGTCCATTCCATTTTTCTTTATCTATCCCAGGTTGATCACTTAGTCCAGATTTGGCCCGATGGGTTGTTTGGAGATTACTTGGATGTTTTGGCAGTTGGGAGGGTGTATCTAGCATCTTTGCACTTCGTTTTTAGTAATACATCATTCAATAATTGCTTGCTGCTTCATAGATTCTAGGGTTGTTCCCGTTTGGATTTTTCTAGTGTTCTGTGGCATCGGGTCTGCTGTTGCTTTATCATGATTCCTTGAGTCAATCAGTGACTCTCATCCAGTTTCAGTAGTAGACAGAAGAATCTTTCCTTGCTTGCCAGTTTCAGGTTCCAGTGTTACTCCACAATGTTCTTCCAGTGCTTCTCTACAACAATCATCTCATTGTAGGGGGGTTTTGTCCCACTGGGTTTTTCCTTCTCTACCTCATTCTTGCATTTGTAAATGGGTACCTGATCAGGCCTAGTTGTCGGGACCCATCTTTGCTTTCATGCATCTTATTCTAGTGTTTTAGCTTCTTCCTAAGTTCATCTTAAGGGGGGTGTTAGAGTAATAAGTTATTATGCTTAATTAATTAAGTCACTTATTCCTTTAGTTACTTAAGCTAAACTTAGGCACATTAATAATTGATTAATTATTAAGTGTGCACACTAGGGTTTCATTTAGGGTTTCCCTTTTAGGGCTTCTTGATCTCCTTCATAAGGATTGATCTCTTTGTAATACTTGATTCTTAATAATGCATTTTTACTTTGAGGTTTACAGAATATCTTCTTTGGTTCTGCATGTCTTTTGCATGTGACAGGTGATTGCATGCAACTGATCTTGGTTTTCTAACAGTTATATTTCACAAAAAAAGAGAACTCTATTTCTGCAACCGCCATCAACACTACATATGAGATGGTAAAGAAGGAATCAAATTATGATTTGTTTGATTTGTTGAGAGAACAAATCCTAGAGAATTTTCAAAAGACTAAGGACTCCTAGTACCCCTTCAAGTTCGGTACCTTGATTATTTGTTTGCTTTTCTACTTTCTTAATGAGGTTCCCGGAACCAGGAACACGGTGTGGTTGAAGGAAAGACCGGTGACACATGAAATTAGAGACCACCTGATGAGATTAGGTGGTGAAGACACACAAATATAAAGCACTATGGGGTTTCTTCAAAATTTTCCAAGAAAATATGCAATCCAGAGAAAGGATTCCAAATAAAGTAGTAGAGAAATACAAAAATGGCATTATTTTCATGGTAAAAAGATTGTTGCATAATGGAGGTTGTTGAGCTTAAGACTGTGTGGATCCTAGAAATGGGAAATGAAGTTGTAGAGGATGTAATTGTTGGTATGGCTGACCATATGATAAGCAATTCTAGAGATACCTCTGAGGAAAGATAGGGAACATATCAAGAGAAGTCTATGGAGGAGCACATGCAACATAGGGAGAAACAAATAAAGAAAAATATTGAGAAGATGATTGCACAAGTTGCAGAGGTGATGGGATTATCAAAAGAACAAGTGGAGAAAGCCAAAGGCATGTTTAGCTCTCCGGAAGGTGCATCCAGTACAAGAAGATTTGGTAGAACATCTACCCCCTCTCTGGTTGCCCCCAAGTCCTCTGGGAATTTTCCCTCTGTCAATGGAACAAAGAGAAAGGAGACAACCGGTAATTTGACAAAACAATAGAGTGTGCTAGTGAAAGAAAAGGCTCCTCTAGTGAAGCAACGAAGAAGAGTGAAAGCTAAGGCCACAAGGGAAAATAATTTTAGTGTAGATGAAGAAGAAGAAGAAGAAGAGGTAGAAGAAGAACCTCTTGTAAGAAAATAAAATCCAGTCTCTCAAGAAAAGACAAGTACAAAGAAGGTCAAGGTTGATATTGTGGACATAAATAGTGAAGCGGAGGTAGAGAGACATTAAAAGGAATTAAAAATTTATGTGAGGGAGAAGAAAGCTAAGTCTGGTAAAGGAGAAAAATCTCCTCGGGAAGCAAAGAAGAAGAAGAAGGTAAGTCTTCCCCTCCAGTAAGAACACATAGCCTCATGAAATTAGATGCATTATTCAATGGTATAGTGGAGCATGAAATTTTAGAACGGCTACCTTGTATACCATTGTGGATGGCATTGATAAGTCTAAAATAGAAGAAGCTATTGTTAGATACATTGTAACATTTCAGGTTAGCATGAAGGATATTGAAGGTCAATTTCCTAAATATTTAAAGAGTGCATTGTATGAAAGAAGAGAAGAAGCAATAAATGAAGAGGCAAGGTTAAGGGCATCTGCCCTGGAAGATATTGGTGCTCCACTCTCATATGAGAATAGAGAAAGACTGGATAATGTGTACAAAAATAAATTCAATACCAAACAAAGGGTCACTACATTGATCAGCAGAGATAAAAATGATATTGAGAGGTTGAGAAATGAAATAGTTGAGAAGGCTACCAATTTGGAAAAAGAACTAGGCATGATACCAAACACTGAAGAGAAAAAGCATGATGATGTTTTTGTTCCAGATGTAAATATTCTAGAAGTTGCACAACATGAAGATGCTCAACCTAAGCATGATGCAGAGAAAGAAGATGTGCAAAGAGACACTCCTCTGATAGGAGAAAACATTGTTGGAGAAGAAAACATTAAAGAGTTGTAGAAGGAGGATACTTAAACAAGACATAACTCCCCTCCTCTAAAAACAAAAAAGAATGCCGAAGAAGAGGTTGTATAAGACAACCTAGAGATCAATGAGGCACAACATACAAAAAATATGCCTCCTGTAGATAACAATGAAAAATTAGTTGATGATGAGAAGAAGGATGAGAAAGAATCTGGCAATGCTGAGAAGAATGAAGAAAAAGTAGAAGACAACATAGGTGACGAGGAAAAGGCTAAGGATGTAGAGAATGTAAAGATGGATGGAGAGTCCTCTGGAACCTCTAGAGACTCCTTAAAGAGCCTATTGAGCATGTAATTACAGTTCTAACCTGTTGTTTTTTTCCCAATTATTACAAATTCCAATGCAACATGGGCAAGTTGATATGGACAAGATGTCCCCTTTGCACAAGTTAAAGTTAGGTGATGCATTCCACGCCTCCACTAGAAAGGAAATTTTACAAACACATCAGAAGAGTGTGGAGTTGATTAATGAAGCAATGAAGGTGTTACAAGGGAATATTCTCGAAGTAAGTATTGACAATTCTTTATCCAGTGTGCAAAATTTGAAGCTTTTACTTGATTCTTTCAAAGAATCTTTTGTTGGTCTTGAAGAGAAGTTGGAGAAGGAGATCAATAAGAAGATGAATGATAGAAGGTTGGTGGATATATCAGATAAATGTTCCACTGCACATAACAAACTACAGAACAACCTTAAGGATGTGTAGAATTGTATTGTAGAGGCCAATGATTTATTTTAGTTTTGCATGAAGTGGCCCCATTCAACAAAAAACATAAAGGCTAAGATGGACTCCATTGAGTCCCAGATTGATAAGGAATCTAGTGCCTATGATCTAGTGAATGATGTAGATGAATCCACCAGAGTAGCAATTGAAAATCTGCATGAACAGATCTTCCAATTACATGAGCAAAGAGAAAATATCATATTGCAGTTTGGATAGCTTAGAGACCTAGTGAATACAAATTTCACACCTATATCTGGTGCTCTAACCAATACAGAGAAACCCAAAAAGTTAAATCCAATACCTAGTACTCTAGATGAAGGAGAAGAACTCCTCATGGAGTTTGAGGCAGTGAATTGCATGCTTGGACTAGCCAAGAAACATTGGGAAGATGGTAAGAAAGACTAGTAGACACACTTTCCAAAATTGTAGCTATTATACACTTCTTCCGATTAATCTATGTATATTTATTTCCTATTTATGCATTTCAGATTCTATTGTATATATGTGGAAGTTAGAGAATAGCATACTAGTGTAATTTTTGATGGATAACACTATTAGGGGAGTTGGTTTATTTTTGAAGAAGTTTGTTACTCTTACATATCTATGTATATATATTAGTTAGGGGGAGTATGTGTGTAATTCATGTATGTATGAAAGAGGGAGAAGGAAAATAATAGCAAGGATATGTGAATGATGTCAAATGGAGCAAAGAATAGGAAATATGTATGCACCCTTTGCCATTGATGTCAAAGGGGGAGAATATTTGGAGAATAGTTGGGAGAGTATTTTGGAGAAGACATGGAGAAGAGTTGGTGCATGTTGCCATCAATGACAAAGGGGGAGATTGCTGTAAGTTTGAGGAGATTGTCATTGATATGGTTGTTGGAAACATGAGCATGAGCTTATACAGTGTTGTCATTAATGTTGAAATATTATGGTTTGATGTCTAAATTGAGGCATAGTTGGTTGGTGAAGCTTGAATGAGCATGGAGATGGTATTCCAACATAGATATGTAGATGTTTTACTTTGGTGCAAAACAGATGGATTGATTATTTGGCTAAGTGTCAGAACACAATTTTCAATGTACAGAGCATTAGTTTTTTGGTCTACATTGGTTCTCCCTGAGGTATTTTTGTCTGCAGTTCTAAGGAAATTTTGGTATGTGTTTGAGGACCTTAAATCCAATTTTTCATACCTTTATGTCCTCTAGTGCAAAAGTTATGGTTGACAGTATATTGGATTTGCTAGTGACAGTTTTGCCAGTGCAGAGTACCTGTTTGGAATGGTTTGCATTACTCCACAAAAGAATATTTGGTTATGAATATTTTTTTAAGTGTTTATATGTTTTAGAAGAGTGTGTATCCAAGTGGCATGTGTTTTTGAGGTCTGCATATCAGTTTGTGGATAATCAGTTGGTATATTTTTGTGTTGTCTCACTAGTGGTGCCGACCTAATATGTGTGGGTCATGCAGAGTTAAAATAAGTGTTGATTGGCTATGTGGGAGAAATTATAGGTCCATGCCGATATATTTGAATTTGATACAAGTTTTGAATGAAGGAAACAAAGTATTTATGCAAGAAGCCACTTCTAGACCTCAACTGCTTAATTAGTATAATCTTTTGGACCATCTAGGCAAAACCCCTACCCAAATGTCTATTATTGAGCTATTGCGTACACCACCCACACATAAAGCTATATTGGATAAAGCATTGCAAGAGTCATTTGTTCCCACAGATCTAGATCTGTCAATCAATTTTAGGTCGTGGTTGGGTATCTGGCTAGCACTCACCTTGTCACTTTCACCGAACATGATGTCCCTTATGATAGGTCTCATCACAACGGTGCCCTCCATCTAGAAGTTGTCATTAAAAAGCATAAAACTAGATGAGTCTTGGTCGATGGTGGAGTAGGTCTAAATATTTGTACCCTAAAACTGGTCACTATACTAGGATTTTCTGAGGCAAGTATTGACTCTTCTAAGAGGATTGTAATAAAGGCTTATGATGATGCAAAGCGTGCTTCCAAGGGTGTCATTACCCTTCCTGCTAGAGTTGGTTCGATGATAGAAAAAACAATATGTCAGGTCTTGGATTTGGACCTTCCCTATAATCTACTCCTCGTTCATCCATGGATCCATGCCATGAAGTTCGTTCCCTCTACTTATCACCAATGTCTCAAGTTCCCTTATATGGAGTGGAGATTACCATATTAGGAGACCCTGATGCTTTTCAATACTACAACAAATTGAAGGGTATTCCTGAATGTCAAGTTCCAATTAACAAAGAAGCTTCAATTAATACCTCTTCACATTATGTTGATACCACATCACTTACCAAATCTTCACTTCCTTCCATACCCCTTCCCGAACATAAGGTTCAAATCCAATACAAGGGATGTGGCAAATATACTATGGTAGAATCCTTTTGCATCGACAAGTTGCCTATTTCTCCCAAATCTTATGATGAACCAAGTCTTATTAAAAAAGAATCAAAGTTTATTATACAATATCAGCCTCCCACTACCCTTGTTAAATGGGGAGAACTAGACAATGAGTCCATTGGAGAGGATATTTCTACATGGTTATACCAAGATGAAGAAGACCAAGAGAAGGTCCAATTTCCTGTAGATTAATATGGTAAAGGTTTTCCCATTATGAAAAAAAAAGGATATGATGGTCATAGTGGCTTGGGAGAAAATAATCAAGGAATTATAGAACCAATCCAACCTAAAAGTCTATTAAGAAATAGAGGGCTTAGGTACGTACCACTGAAATTGAACACTCCAAGTACTAAGTTACTTTCATGTGGAGATGTTAGTATGTCTAATGATGTCGAGGTGTCTATGAATAGTGCTAATCCATATCCTAATCCTTGCCATAACCAGTATAATGATATCAAGCTTAGATTGAGATCTTTTGGGACCCTAAAGACTCCTCAGTCCTTAATTTTTCCACTATCCCTCAATCTTTCCACACCTACGATAACCCTATGTTTGGTCACAACCTATATGACAATCCCTTTTTTGAAGACCAAACAAAAAATGATCAACCCTGGACTAATTCTGCAATCCTTACCACATCAACCATATCTCTTGATTTCTCAAATGTCGATGATAACATGCCTTTAATTCATCCCCAACTTATAGATTGGGCCAACAAGGACCTCCAAGTTTAGATCTCTTTGAAAACAATGAAGTCATAGTTGAGTTTATGAGACTTCAAGAGACTATATCCAGGGGTGATCATAAAGCTGGCTGCACTGTAGATCTTGATGCTACAACTTACTTTAGGGAGTCCATGCTCCATCTTCTAGTCGCAAAAGTGAAAATAAAAAAGGAAAAATAATAAAAATAGGTCTTCAAGTGAAAACCAAAAGGCTCCTATAGACCATGAAAAAGTAAAAATAAAGGACATATCCAAGGGTGAAAACCTCTCTAAGGCACCTGAGGATGGAATATTGGACATACTCCCCACAAGTTAGAAGAGATCTCCTTTGTTGGTGGAAAAATTGAAGAATTCAATATTGGTACAATGGAAGATTATAAAATTGTATACTTTGTGTTGGCCTCGTTGACTAAAATAGAGAGACCAAAATTTGTGGACTTCTTTTTCACGAGATAGATCAAGTTTTCCTAGTCTTATGTAGATATGTGTGGGTTGGATCCAACATTGGCTCTCCATCATTTACCTCTTCATTTAGGTGCGAAACCAATTAAACAAAAGCTAAGAAAAATGCATCCACAAATTTCCCTGTTATTTAAAGTAGAGCTAAAGAAACTATTAGATGCCAACTTCATTAGGCCAATTGATTATGCAGAATGGGTATCTAATTTAGTAATAGTAAGTAAGCCAATTGGGGGAATACACATATGCACAAATTTTAAGGACCTAAATAAGGCATGTCCAAAGGATGATTTCACCCTCCCAAATATTGATCTTATAGTAGACCTCACTACTAGATATGAGATGTTGTCCTGAATGGACAAATTTTCTGGATACAATCAAATAAGAATCACCCCTGAGAATCAGCATAAAATAGATTTCACTTATCCATGGGGTACCTATTATTGGGATGTCATGCCCTTCAATCTCAAAAACTGTTAGTGCAACCTACCAGAGGGCCATGACCACAATATTTCATGATATGATGCATGTTCTTATGGAAGACTATGTTAATGACACTATAGAAAAATCACTCACAAGGAAAGGGAGAAGTTCGTGATAAAATATTCACAAGATTAGAAAAATATAAGGTTAGGTTGAATCCAAAAAAGTGTGTTTTTGGGGTTACTTTTGGTAAACTCCTAGGGTACATTATCTCCCACAAAGGTATTGAGGTTGATCCGGTGAAGGTACAAGCAATAATGGATATGCCACCTCCATCAAACTTGACTAAGCTAAGAAGTCTCTAGTGAAAATTACAGTCCATTGGGAGATTTATTGTTTAGTTAGCTAACAAATGTCACCCTTTTTAGCATCTCCTTCACAAGGGTGTTCCTTTTAAATAGACTGATCACTGCCAACAAGCATTTCAATTGCTAAAAGATTATTTGATGTCGCCACTAGTTCTAATGCCACCAATTGATGGGAAACTATTTATTTTATATATCTCAACTACATCTTCAATATTAGGGGCTCTTTTAGCACAACAAGATGAAGAAGGAAAAGAGAGATCCATTTATTATATTAGTTGTACACTGGTGGGCTATGAACTAAATTATACACCAATTGAAAGTGCATGTCTCGTTGTTTTTTTTGTCACACAAAAACTTCGACACTATATGCTAAATCATTAAACAAATCTCATAGCTAAATTGATTCTTTGAAATATCTTCTAAGCAAAGCAGTGCTCATTGGATGACTAGCTAAATGGGTAATGATTCTAACTAAGTTTGATATTCAATATGTTGATCACAAAGCTATAAAAGGATAAGTGATTGCTAATCAGTTAGCCGATGCTCCTACTACATTTGATCATCTTTTGGTGTTTGATTTTCTTGATGAGGCAGTGTTTATTGCAATGACATCTACAACTTGGAAATTGTACTTTGATGGCTCTTATACCTGAAATGGATCTGGAGCAGGAGTTTTTTTGTCACTCCATAGGGAGACACTATTCCAAAGTCTTATAGAATTGCTTTTCCCTATACCAATAATATTGTTGAATGTGAGGCATTGTTCACAAGATTGAGAACAACTATTAAATGGAAAATTAGAGACATTCAAGTTTACAGTGATTCTTAGTTAATTATCAAGCAAATAAATGATGATTATGAAACTAAAGATGAAAATATTGTCTTATAAAAAATTATTGATAGATTTAAGCATTATTTTGATATCATCAGATTTGAGAAGATTCCTAGAGCACATAATAGAGCAACTAATGTTATGGCTACTATTGGATCTCTACTTGAAATTCCATAGAATGTACATCAATGTGACTTTTTGGTGGAGCAACTATTGATCCCCACTTTCGATGTTCTTGAATCTAAACTCGTGTGTGAAGTTGTTGGTCATGATTCTCCTTGGTCTAATGAAATATATCAGTACCTTCATGACCAAACCCTTCCTTTGGATTTGTCTAACAACCAACATAAAACCTTTATTGATCAAGCCTCTAGATACATTATCATTGATGACACCTTTTACCGTTGTGGTCTAGATAGCACTCTTCTTAGTTGTCTTGACTCTTAACAAGCACAAACAACTTTACATGAAGTATACAATGGTATATGTGGAGCTCATTCCAATGGTCTTTCCGTAGCTAAGAAGCTTATCCAGACTAGATGTTACTGGCCTACAATGGAGAGGGGAGCATACTGATTTGTTAAGACATGTCGTTAGTGTCAAATTTATGGAGATTTGGTTCATGCACCGATACAAGAACTTCATCCTCTCACTTCCCCATGGCCTTTCTCTCGGTGTGGACTCAACCTCATAGGAAAGATCCATCCCACTTCTGCTAATGGCCATAAATTTATTCTCACCACTACTAAATATTTCACAAAATGGATTGAGGCCATACCTATGACCTATATTATCGGTAAGCAAATAGAAAAGTTTATTCTCAATTATATCATTTGTCGATATGGTATTCCCCTCACCATCATAACTGATAATGGTCAACCTTTCAAAAACCAAGATGTCCATGAACTTTGTGACAAATTTCATATCCAACATCACTTTTCCACTAGCTATACCCACAAGGTAACAGTCAAGTTGAGGCATCGAAACAAAACTATACTCAAAATCTTGAAAGACTATCAATGACATTGGTCGTGACTGGAACTTTCAACTTAATCCTGCTCTATGAGCCTATCGTACAAGCATTCGTAATCCCACTAGTTCCACCCCATTTTCCCTAGTTTATGGGTCTGAAGCCATTCTCCCCATTGAGGTTGAGCTGCCTTCACTGAGAGTCTCTTTGCAATGCTTCATTGACAATAAAGAATACATAATATCTAGACTGCATGAGCTCAAAATTGCTAGATGAGCGATGATAGAATGCACTAGTTCATCTCCAGGAATATCAAAACTATATTCATTGTATTTACAACAAGAAATTCTAGATTTGAAAATTTGATATTGGAGATTTGGTCTTAAAAGAAAACTAGAGGAACATCATGGATAGAGAAAAGCAAGGAAAGTTTGAGCCTAAATGGTTGGTTCTCTACATAATCATTGTTGCCTATAGATCTGACACCCATCAACTTGCCACTCCCGAAGGTGAACCACTCAGAGCCTATTAACAACACGCACCTTTGAAAGCTCTATACTTGATCTTCATAAAATCCTTGAAAAATCATAAAAAATTACAAAAAAATAAATAAAAAATCATTACCTAGATGAAAACTTGGCAAACAAGCATCTTGTGTAATATCAAAAAAAAATTAAAGAGAAATAATTTTGTCTAATAGCGAAAACCACTTTGGTGGCGCTTTGGATAAGTACCATGGTGAAATCCTAGCAAACATGCGCCATGTGTAGAAGGCTAATGCTCTATCCTCTACCATCACTCTATTTGGTTTTCCTATTACATTCTATTCCCATTCCATATTTTCTTCTATCATGAACTTTCTTCCATTTCACATAAACTCCTAATAAAGCTAGTTATCCTTTTTATGGCCTGAAATTGATTCTTGTCTAGCATCGCTTGCTTTCTAATCCGTGTCGCTTTTTTTTGCCACACAGTCCTAATAAAATTGATGTCTTCCATGTCCATCCATATTTGGTCCTATGTCTAGCTGGGGGCAAGTCTTAGATCTTGGATTTTCTGAGGGCACCCTTGCGCAAATAATGGAGGAAACCCTTGGGTCATTTACCTCCCTATGATGATTGTCCATCGACTCACTTTCCATACTAATACCACACCAATCACTCATTATTCACCTTTCACATATCTACAATCCATAATAAACACTATCATATCTACCACAATCCACCTTTCCTAATAAACTTTATCACTTACCACTATCAATTTTTCATAATAACTTATCCCTTGCTAAGACTGACACTTTGTCTAGACACAAATAAAAATTCTTTCAAATACTAAGCTTAAAAAATCATACAATAACAGACAAACTATCAAGCTAGTATTCATGTTTATTGATTAATTGTCTATCTTTATTAGTTGTCTTTGTCTATGGTCTTTTGTCTCTTTTCTACCATTCTTTATATTTGGCAAGAAGATCTAACTGGTTGTTGAGTCATTTGGTTTAGTTTGTCTTATCTTTTATCTGATTTCTTTGTTGTCACGTTCCTATGCTACTCAAGGATATCCACAAGTGATTAGAGGAGCGGGGATGGATCATGACCTTTTTTTTCTCTTTGTTTGATTTCGATTTGTGGTTTGTCTTGAGAATATGGCTCAGGCAACTAAATTCCTAGTATGAGTCATGACACTCCTTGTCTACAATGTGTCTGTTTATGCAAAGGGATCACATTTCTCACCTTGGTCTTTCCATACCTTGGCGTACGTCATCCCCTTGCAAAATAAAAATGCTCGATTATGACATATGTGCACTTATCCAGGCTTATGATGATATATGCATCACTTTCTTTTCTTCATCCATTCATCTTACTAACTATTCCTCCTTTCATACTAACCTTTTCTTCTAGCTAATATTTCTTCGATCCCAATCAATTAATCTTCTTCTCATCTAATATTGACCAAACTAACTATTCTTCACTTCTTATTAACCATTTCTTCAAGACTAATATTTCTTCTATCCAAATGCATTCAATCATCTTATCAAAAAATTTACCTCAATATTTTTTGCATCTTTCACCAATTTTTTCAAGGGAGAATCATAATCCCACTTTTGTTGGGGCATGTAGGGGCAAGAACTGATTTGATTTTTTCTTAATTTTTCTTTGATACAACACTAAAAATCACATTGTCTCAAAGAGGGGCAAAATGTAGACACTTAAAATTGTCTCGAGCTTGCGACGACATTTTCTGACTAATTTCTCATTTAATTCTTCATCTAACTCTAATATGATTTCACTCTCTTTTCACACACACATAATTAAATAATTTTTATTATTTAATTATACTAATGTCTTCCATTTCATTAATCCACCCGATTAAATAATTATTACTTAATTATTTAATTATTAACATTGTCTTTGATTAAATAAATACTTTTATTTATTTAATCTCACTAATCTAATGATTAATTAAATTATTTAAATTTAATTAATTCTCCATGGTTTTGAAAATAAATGATTTTTCATTATTTTTAATTTTCAAAAAAATGAACTCTTACATCTTTTCATTTCTCACTCCACTTTTTTCCTTCCATTCTTCTATTTTCTTTCTCACTTAACTCTTCCATTTCCTTGAATCTCTCAACTTAACTCTTGCATATTTCTATTTTCCACTCCACATTCCCCCCCATTCTTCTATTTCAAAAATGAGCAACTCTTCCATTTTTCTATTTTGAAAGTGGGAAACTCTTATATTTTCCATTTTTTCGAATGAGAAACTTTCCCATTAAAGTTATCTCATTCGATCTCAGCCATCCATTCTCTACTCAATCACGTTCATCCATTTCACCATCTTCTCACCTATAAATTCAACCTTTCAACTCTTCATTTCTCTAACCACCATCCTCAACCTTTCACTGTTACTATCATCTTGAGTCTATTTACTTTGTGCACTCCAAAACTGAGAGCCACATATCTTAAATTTTCAAAAGAGAAGGAGAGAAGAGCAACGAAGATCAACCAATGAAGGTATAAAGGTGTATTTTGCTTTGTTTGTTTGCATTCAATTTCCTTGATGTTGATTTGTGCTTCATTATTTTGGATTTTATTTTATAAGCTTACTTCTAATGGCTTGGTGGTTGCCGTCAAGGATTTAAGCTTCACAAATTGAATTTTCAAATCCATACAAAATAGTTACATAAATAAAAATAAACATAAATAACATTCATACCACAACATAGTAATTTACATGGGGAAAACCCTTTCGGAAGAAAAACCCCACACTCCAAAAACTAGCCAATATATTATTCAAAATCCAACTAGTTAAATAAACTTGTAGAGCAAGCTTTCTCACAGGAGTATTGATGAGGGGCTCTGAGATACTTTCATATAGTCATTTTATGTAAATAAAAGACTTGTTTATTTGATTAATTAACATGACTGGCGGTAGACTATAGACTAATATATTTACTTGCTTTGCTTTATGTTTGGCTAATTTGGTAGATATATTTGAGGTAATGCTTTATATTAAATGTGTTGCTTTTGTGATGATATTGATGAGTTAATTATGCAATTTTAATCTTTTACTTTCATAATTGGTATCCTATTCTTAAGGATTTTATTCAAGGTATTTAAAAGATTGATGACTAATGATAAAGTTAAACTCCCTGTTTAATCAAATGAAGACAATTGCGCCACTGATCGGCCCAGCTGGATGATGAATCACTAAAGTTTCAAATCAACTTCTTTTAGTTGGTTTAGTCCCAACGTTGATCTAGCATTTCTCTCTCTGTCTATTCTCAATCATGTTTTAGTTCTATTTTAGTCTTTAGTTTAGATGCCTTGAATCTTGGCAGTTAACGCCATGTTTTTAATTCAATAAGGATATAGTTACAAATATCCATGTTTAGGTTTTAGGAA
Source organism: Sequoia sempervirens (assembly GCA_007258455.2). NCBI lineage: Eukaryota > Viridiplantae > Streptophyta > Pinopsida > Cupressales > Cupressaceae > Sequoia > Sequoia sempervirens. Next base: position 106,415,138 of record VDFB02168118.1, read on the forward strand.
GGAGTTAGATAATTTTTTACTAGAATCTTGTAATGGTTGCAATACTTTATTCTGCATCCTATTTTGATCAATTTGAATGAAGATAAGAAGTTAACTCGAATCATTGTGTTAGAGATCTCAGCAGAGGAAGAGCAGGGCCTGCTTAACCAAAGGAATTGATCTTGTGTGGTATTTTTTTGAGTTTATTTTGTTTCTGTTCATTAATATTAAAACATGGAATGTTAAGTTTGTTTGAATTATTTTCAGTTCGTTAGATGTTAAAATCTGGAATGTTAATTCTGTTTGAATTGTTTTCAGCAATTGTGTTTAAATCGCTTTTAAGTTTAGTTCATTATGGTTAGAATGGTTTGTTAGATTCGTCGTAAAGTTTATTGAGTTAATCAGATTTAGATGTTGTTTGTAGGAATTAAGTTTGGTAATTAATTGTTGAGTTTAAATAGAATCAATGATGGGAACTTATGGAAAGATGGAACTGAAATTTGTTTGGAATATATTCATGGAAATTAGTATTTATGTTTTCTAGATTAATCATTATTTCCTTGCACTTTATTTCTATTCTTTAAAATAGCATTTATTTTCCAACAAATCTTAATATAGATTTCTTTTGAAGTAAATTAGAATCAAATTTGGATTTTGAATTCTAGATTAGAAATTGAAGTAAATGTTAGTCTTTTTCCATGAATTGCTCTCAATCAAGTCAACTGAAGTCAGAAATAAGCTGACATAACTTTAAATTAGGAAATAAGATAGAATTGATCCTTAGGAATTAGTCATTGAAGTTCAGCTCCTAAAGGAGCCAAATCAACACCTGAAGTCGCTGTTTACAGTGCAAAACCCCCCAAAAATCCATGATAAACATCCTTATTGCATATAGCTCTGAGACACACCCAGTTCGATAATTAATTGACTAAATGATGCAAGTTGTGACATCAACGACCTTGCCCATCAAGTATCACCAACCAAAGATCCAAAGGAAACTCAACAGCCATAAAAATATTTTAGATAACCTCCATCTCATGCACCTAATTTATTGGAGATACAATACATGAAACTGCCAAACAATATTACAAAACCATGGGCTAAAACCACCTAAAAAGTGACACCCATCCTTATCTCCAATAACAAATGCCTATGATGTGTCAAAACACACACCACTACATGTAACTCCCCCTTTACAACTCATTTATGTGTCCAACATGTTTTTACATCTCACATTTTAGGAGACCCAACTTCCAGAGGCCATAACATTTGATCCAGGTGTCTGATTGATGAACCCTTTAAATCGTCAGAGGGCTCGTGAAGCACCCTATCAAGCTATAACTTGCTATCCTAGTTAAGACCAATTTCAGGCCTAAAAAACACCTCTAAGACCTTCAAAATGGACTTTGAAACTTTGAAAAATGAAAACTTAAATATCTTCAAATCCAAACATGATGTTATGACAAAACTTTACTAGCATGCTTATTTAGCCAATCCAAAGATTTAGGGAAAATTTTGCATCAATTTGTGCTCAAATATAAACTTACTTTAAATAGTAACCTCATGTAATTACAAGGCTGAGACATTATTTTCCTAACAATATGATGCATCATTAACATCTAGTAAGGGAAATGAATTCATGTTTAGTGATTGTTTCTAGTGTCTTTCATAGGTTTGAGAATCATGTGTTCCTTCTTGAGAATATTGTTGTGAGATTGGTTGAAAGGGTTTTCATTTCTAAAAATAAGAGGAATATGATGGATAATGACCACAATAGAGTGGAGTGTTCTAATTGTAATAGGGTCCACAAGAACCCAAAAGTTTGGAAAATCCTAGCTGATGAAGGTTTAATCCCTTATTTGGAGGACTTAAAAGGCCATGACCAAGTGGTGATGAAGGCCTTCACTAAAAAATGGAGGGACATGAAAGTTTCTACATTTTGGATGAGAATGCATTAGTACAAAATACTTGGTAGCTAATATAGTGGGGATTTCAACTAAAGGTAACAAATTTTATAAGGATATAACGGTAGGAGAAGATGTGCATAAAATATTTTTTATGAGGGAAAGAACAATAGGTTGGTGAAATTATATTCTAGATATGAAAGGGCTTCCTTGAAGCATGTTTGGCTTTTAATAGTTGAATACATTATGTGGTACATGTATTTAGAAGGATATTTTAAATCAATTTATGGATACGATATGATATTATTGAATCATTTCAGACACAAAATCAAAGTTTCCTTTCCTCTCTATTTTCTTGCCTCATTAGAAAATTATATTAAGGAAAGTCAAAAGGCACCAAATATGATGCCTCTTTATTAGGGATTAATTTTTTTATTATTAATTATATGAATTCACATAAGCTTAGTTAAAAAATTCTTGGTGGGAGTGATATTTCTAAAATACTATATGTAGGATGGTATATTACTCATATACTTCATCATTTTAGTCCTTACACTTGGAGAAATTTTCTAAGGATGTTGAGGAGGAAGGGAAGAAATTAGTGATGATCCTAGGGAGTCTAGTCCTATAGATTTAGGATCTCCTTGAGACCTAGATTATAAAGCATCCAAGGAGTATGTGACCCCTAAAAATTAGAAAGGAAGATCGTGGTAGAAACCATAAAGCTTGAAAATCATACTAGTAAGAGGGTTAATAGGGAGAAAATAATTGAATAGATAGAAGATTTTGGGATAGGGGAATATAGACTTAAGAAAGAGGGTTTGGAGAAAAGTGTGGAGAATCATTAAATTGAGATTGAAAGAGTGAATAAGAAGGAGAAAGTCATTATTCTTGAAGTCTCAACTAGGGATTCCTTGGGATCTCAAACTTGTTGCAAGTATGTGCAGTTTATGTTGTCATTGATGTCAACAAATCTATGTTGTTGTTGCATTGATGTCAATCTTGTTGATGCTTGGATTAGTTGCATTATGTTGTCATTAGTAGTATCACTAATGTCAAACCCTAGTGTTTCTTTGATGAGCATGTGTGGTTGAGTTGAAGGTGTTCCAAATGATGAGAATGTGTTTGTGGTTCTTGGTTTCCAAGTGATTTTGAGAAGATTTGAAGAAAAGAGAAAACAGTATGGTTGAGAGATGTTTAGTGTAGTAGAGTGGTGATTTGGTTTTGCTCCACATTTCTTCATAGTTGAAGATTTGCATGTGTAGTTTGGATATGTTGATCAAAGGTGTTTAGAGGTGTTATATATAGATTTTCAAGTTTTGGATCATTGTGCAGAGAAAGTTGTGTTCACCAGTATGTGAATAGTGTATTGCAGTGGTGTTTGGGAGAAATGGTTTCACTTCGCATTTCTTCGTAGTATGGTTTCTGGTCTTGCAAATCTGAGAGTGTGCTTATATTGATCATATCTATCTTTAGTATGAGTTGTTCATAGTTTGGTGCTCCGTAAGGTTGGATTCATGTGTTACAATATGAAGATAGTTAACTAGGTGTATAGGATGTGTATGTTCTTCAAGTGAAAGTTGTTGTGAAGGAATTTGTTGGATTTTAGGGTATTTATTGGAATATTCAAGATTGTTTCCAAGTCATGTATGTTTTTTGTAAGTCATCTTTGGATCAAAGGAAGTGTGTACCTAAATGTTTAATGGTGTTTACATAGGTTTGGTTGACCTTGGGTGTCTATAGTGACTGCGGAAATGCTTTGGTATTTGTGGAAGCATGGCGTGGTGTATATGTATGATTTGGGTCTGAGTTAAGGTGTGGTGTGGTCCAATTTCATTCCTTTCCACTGTGGGAATGCTTAGTACCAACCTAATTTGAATTTGTACGATTGAGGTGCATAGCTGACCTTGTCAATTATTTTCAAGGTTGAGGATGGTATAAAGAAGTGTTGAGTTGATGGAGAGTTGTATGATGGTGTGTGTAATGTGAAGTGTAGAGTTGTGAAGTATGAAAGTATGAAATGCAGTGCAAGATTTAAATGTGTTAAACTACTGGAAGCAGTGAGTAGAAGGTGTCTACATTCTTAAGAGAGGCTGTGAATGTACTGGTGATGTTGTGGTGGATATTTTTGTTGCCCTGAGATGGATTTCTCATTGTAACATTCTTCTTTCTGCTTCTTTCTAATATGGTAGTGAGCCCTTCTTTTCTTTTGGGAAGTGAGCCTATTGTATTTGGTGTTGCAATTACTTTATATTGTGAGCTAATCCTTGCCGTGGTTTTTCCCTTTTTGGGTTTCCCATGTAATTATGGTGTTCTCATGTGTTTGGATGTGTTTGCATTACTTTTTCTCATGTTTACATTCTACTAATGCATGATAAGGATTTAAGTTGTTGTTAAGGGTTTAAGGAATAATGTAGATCTAAATGTTAAAGATGGTTTTAATGTTTTAATGTACAACTGATTCACCCCCCCTCTCAATTTTCTTGTGCATTTAACAATTGGTATTAGAGAAAGGTTCCTTGAAAGAAAGCTTGAATTCTTGAGGTAGATCTGGTATGGCTCACAATAAGGAGGCTCCTCTATTTGATTGATTTGATTATGCATTTTAGAAGACCAAGATGGAAGGTTTCCTTGTTTCACTAGGGTTTGGAGTTTGGAATTCTGTCGAATCTAAATATATTGTGCCTACAAATGGTTTGAGCACTAATGATGAGATCAACGCCTATGAGAACAATGGGAAAGCAAGGTATGCTCCTTTTAGTGGTCTTTCTAATACTGAACTTGTGAAAGTTATGAATCTTAAAACTACCAATAAGATCTAGAAAAAGTTGGAAAGTATTTATGGAGATGACAAGGTAAAGCAAGCTAAGATATAGAATCTAAAGATCAAGTTTGAAACACTGTGGATGTCAGAGGATGAAGATATTACTAGCTACATGCAGAAAGTAGATGAAATTTTCAATTCCATCAGAGGTCTTGGTGGAACTCTTGATGATGATGAGGTGGTAAAGAAGGTATCGAGAAATCTGCCTAAATCCTATAGCCAAAAGGTTTCTGCTATTAAATAATTTTAAAATATAAATAATTATTCTAGAGATCAGTTGCTTGGTACTTTGATTGCTTTTGAATTAAGAGATTTTGGTTCATTTGATCCAAAGAAAGAGATTCCTTTCAAAGTTGGAAAAACATAGAAGAATGAGGAATCTAATCCAGATGAATTTTATGAGTTGGAAGCAAACTTTGTGAAGAAATTGAAAAAGGGCACTAGAAAATATAGAGGTAAGTTACCTTTCAAGTGTTTTAACTATGGAAAGATTGGTCATTATGCTTCAAGATGTCCTGTCAAAGCTTCAAAAGATAGACCTAAGGAGAATAAAGGTAAATCATATAAGAAAAGCTATTATGTTAGAGAAGATGCCACTATATCTGATGATGAATATGATTACCCTGATGATGAAGATGATGAATGCTTGTTCATGGTTCTAAATGCTGGAACTAATTCTGCTAACTCTGAGAGATGTATGAAGGAAAGTAGTTCGAGAATAGGAGCAATGGTGACTACTCTACATGCTAGGGAAGAGAAGAATAACTGGATCATTAATAGTGGATGATCAAATCACATGAAAGGTGATAAGAGAGTTTGTTAAGCTTGAAAATTTTGAAGGTGGTTCAGTTAAGTTTGGTGATGATACATCTGCTAAGATATGTGGAAAAGGTTCAGTCAATTTTGATGGCAAGCACAATACAAATGATGTTCTTTATGTTAAGGGTTTGCAATATAACCTTTTGAGTGTAGGAAAAATGTGTAGCAAAGGTTATAATATTGTGCTTCAAGACAATGGTTGTGAGATCAAATAAGGTTCCAGAATTATGATTAGTGTAGGAAGGACAAACGAAAATGTTTATCAGCTTAAAGGTGCTAATGGTATGTGTTTTATGACTTAGATTAATAAAATTTGGCTAGATGGCATAGAAGAATTTGTCACATCAATTTTGATAGCCTAGTAAGGATAAGTTCAATTCAAGTTGTGAGATATCTGCCAAGGATTACAAAGCCTATCAATGCTATTTACAAGGAATGTTAGATTGGAAAGCAAGCTAGGAGTTTTAAAGTCAAAGAAAAATCTTCTACTGGTCCTTTGGAGTTGGTGCATACAAACCTTTATGGACCTAAAAGAACAAGAAGTTTTCAATGTTGAAAGGAAGAATAGGACTATACGGGAAGCAACAAGAACTATGATGAAATAAGCTAACCTACTAGAAGTCTACTAGAGATAAGCAATTCATACTGAATTCTACATACTTAACAGAGTACAAGAAAAAGCCAACAATTCAAAGACTCCCTATGAGTTATGGTATTGAAGGACTCCTACTGTCAAATATTTCAGAGTGTTTGGAAGAAAATTCTATATCAGGAGAGATGAAGAAATCTTAGGAAATTTTGATGCAAGATCTGATGAAGGTATCTTCATTGGATACTCTACAAAAAGAAAAGATTACTGGTGCTACAACAAGAGGCTGAGAAGGATTGTTGAAAGTGAAAGTGTCAAAGTGGATGAAGATCTACATAAAATTTTAGTGATGATAGATGGATATGAATCAGATGAGTCTTCTTTTAGTGAAGAAGAGAAATATGAAGGTAAGGAAAATGAAGTACAAATTGAAGAGGAAGAAGCTCCAGAAAGGATCCCTAAGACTCCTAAGTATATGTAGAATAATTATTATGAAGACTAGATCATTGGTGACAAAAGCAAAGGTGTATTGACAAGAATAAAGGCTACTATGACAGAAGAACAAGTAAACTTATGTTTAATTTCCAAATTTGAACCTAAAACAGTGGTTGAGGCATGCAAAGATGAGTATTGGATCAAGGAAATAGAAGAATAATTGATGCAAGTTGAGAAGAACCAGTCATGGGAACTTGTCCCAAGACTAGCAAACAAGAATGTGATTGGAACCAAGTGGGTGTTCTAGAATAAACTAAATGAGAGTGGAGAAGTTGTTAGGAATTAGGCAAGGCTTGTGTGTAAAGGTTACTCACAAGTGGTAGTAATATATTTTGAGGAGACTTTTTCTTCGGTGGAAAGGATGAAAGCTATTAGGATATTTTTGGATTTTGCAGCACACAAAGATTTCAAAGTGTATCAGATGGATGTGAAGTCTGCATTCTTGAATGGTGAATTGGAAGAAGAAGTTTATATTGAACAATTGGAAGGTTTTCAGTTATCAGATAATCCTAATATGGTCTGTAGATTGAAGAAATAACTATATGGGATTAAGAAAGCTCCCAGAGCTTGGTATGCAATATTGGATAGGTACTTGTTGGAGCAAGGAATCAATAAAGGTACCATAGATAGTAATCTTTAATTTAAAGTGGAGAAATATCAAATCTTGATTATGGTTGTGTATGTTGATGACATAATATTTGGAGGTAATGAAGCAATGTGAAAGAGATTTGTAGAAGAAATGCATAAAGAGTTTGAGATGTCTATGTTTGGGGAGATAAATTTCTTCCTTGGACTACAAATCAATCAGATAGAGAAGGGTATATTCATTTCACAATCAAAGTATGTCAAGGAAATGCTAAAGAAGTTTGGGATGGAAGACTCTAAACTAGTATGTACCCCTATGGTTACTGGTTGCAAGTTGAGTAAGAATGATGAATCTCCTAAGGTTGATTAGAGCAAGTATAAATCAATGATTGGAGGACTACTATATCTAACTTCTACTAGACTAGATATCATGCATGCAGTTATTCTTGTGGCTAGATTTCAATAAGATCCCAAAGAGTCACATTGACAGTAGTGAAGAGGATATTTAGATACTTGAAGGACATGCCAAAACATGGCTTGTGGTATCCAAAGGATATTGATTTCTCTCTGAGTGCTTATACAAATGCAGATTGGGCAGGTTGTGTGGGTGGCAGAAAGAGTACAAGTGTGGTGCATTCTTTCTTGGAAATAGATTGGTGTCTTGGCTAAGAAAGAAGCAATATTCAGTGTCATTATCTATTGCAAAGGTAGAATATATTGTTGCAACATCATGTTGCACACAAGTGTTATGGATGAAGCAAACCTTGAAGGATATCAGAGTGGTATATGATGAACCTATTTCTATCTTATGTGATAATACAAGTGCCATTAATATTTCAAAGAATTCAGTAATGCATTCAAGGATGAAACATATTTCAATCTGGTATCACTTTTTGAGGGAGAAGGTTGCAGAGAATGAGGTAAAGTTGGAGTATGTACCTAAGGATCATGTTGTAAATATCTTCACTAAGGCTCTTCCTAAAGATACTTTTGAGTATCTCTGGGATAAGTTAGGGGTTATTGCCCCTTCTTCTTTCAACTAGATGCATAAGAATATGCATCAGTCCAATGGATCTTAAGAATCATTCTTTGTTTTGGACTATTGTTGGTGGCTACCTCTTAGGGTGAGTAGGTAGTGGCATTATTGGTTGTTGCAGTTAGGCAGAGTAAGTGGTGTCATTTCATGCTATGAGCAATAGTTGCTAGTTGATGTAGTATGTTGTGTAATCCTAAGGGGAATAGTGTAGAAAAGGTGTGAAGAAAACATAATACTTACAGAGAAGTTTTTGTCCCTTATAGGTGTTTCCCTTGGGGGAGAGAAAGAGTATGACATGATTGATATCAAAGGGGAGAGAGTGTGCCACCATTTCCATTGGTGTCAAAGGGGGAGAGAGTAAAGTGAAAAAGGAGAGAGTAAGCTAAGTCATGAGAAAGGAAAAGTGTTGGATAAAGTTAATGCTTGTGTAAGGGGGAGTAGTGTGCACTATGGTGTACTACGTGCTTTGATAATCAGAGTTGTTATTGGTGGTTTTTCACATCATGTGTCACCATCGATGAAAAAGGGGGAGAATGTTGCAAGTATGTGTAGTTTATGTTGTCATTGATGTCAATAGATTTATGTTGCATTGATGTCAATCTTGTTGATGCTTGGATTAGTTGCATTATGTTGTCATTAGTAGTATCATTGATGTCAACCCCTAGTGTTGCTTTGATGAGAATGTGTTTGGTTGAGTTGAAGTTGTTCTAGATGATGAGAATGTGCTTGTGGTGCTTGGTTTCTAAGTGCTTTTGAGAAAATTGGAAGAAAAGAGAAAACAGTGTGGTTGAGAGATGTTTAGTGTAGCATAGTGGTGATCTGGTTTTGCTCTGCATTTCTTCATGGTTGAAGATCTACTTGTGCAATTCATATATGTTGATCAGAGGTTTTTAGAGGTGTTATATCTAGAATTTTAGGTTTTGTATCATTATGCAAAGAAAGTTGTGTTCACCAGTATGTGAACAATGTATTGTAGCGGTGACTGGGAGAAATGGATTTTCTCTACATTTCACCATAGTATGGTTTCTAGTGTTGCAGATATCAGAGTGTTCTCATATTTTTCATATCTATCTTCAATCTGAGTTTTTCATAGTTTGGTGCTACATAAGGTTGGATTCATGTGTTACAGTATAAGGATAGTTAACTGGGTGTACAAGATGTGTATGGTCTTCAGGTGAAAGTTGTTACGAAGGAATTTTTTGGATTTCAATGTGTTTATGGAATATTCCATATTGTTTTCAAGTGATGTATGTTGGTTGCGAGTCATCTTTCAATCAAAGGAAGCATGTACCTAAATTTTTAATGGTGTTTACATAGGTTTAGCCGACCTTGGGTGTTTATAGTAATTGCAGAAATGATTCAGTGTTTGTGGAAGCATGGCGTGGTGTATATTTATGATTTGGGTCTAAGTTAAGGTGTGGTGTGGTACACTTTCATTCCTTTCCAACGTGGGAATGCTTAGTGTTGACATAATTTTAATTTACATAGTTGAGGTGCATAGCCAACCTTGTCAATTATTTTCAAGGTTGAGGATGGTAGAAATAAGTGTTGAGTTGATGGAGAATGTATAATAGTATGTCTAATGTGAAGTGTAGAGTTGTGAAGTGTGAAAGTGAAAAATGCAGTGCAAGCTTTAATGTGTTAGACTACTGGAAGAAATGAGCATTTTGGGTGAATATTACAAATTATAAAATAGGGATTTCAGCCACAACTATGATGGGAATGTTCTCTCCTCTTTGAAAGGGGAGGCTCTCTTCTTGCTGCTTATTGGAACAAAAAGTAAACTATGCTAAACTAAAAGTATTTACACTAGCTTTAATCATGTGGGGTGTGTTACATTTGCCATTTTCTATTCTTTTAGAAAATATGTTTACAATGTTCCATGGTAATATTTTTCAATGCTCTACACTTCTAAATATCTACCTAAGAAATAATCACCAATATTCTTGATTAAATGTAAGATTAATCAAAGGGTACTAGTATAGCTATATTATGAGTAACCGAAAAACACACAAAAGCCCAAAGTCTTCTTGCTACCTTCTATGGTAATTTTGTAGTAACAAATGATGCACATTGTAGCACAAAGTCTATCAACCCACTTCACCAATAGATCCACACACAAAGTGAATAAATCCAAGCTCAAAGTCTTGATAATATTCACCAAGAAACACTTACATCACATAATTTCAAGTCATTAATGGTGCAGGAGCACCTGGAAACTATTAGGTTTTCTAGAAGTTTTGTATGAAGTTCTATTTTGGTTGTGTTATCTTTAGGTCATGTTGACCATTTTGTTAGCATGTGGTGGATTAGGAATAAAACTTGATCTATTGTGATCAATGTATTTAAAGGTGGAAAGCATGGATGGGTTTTGAAGCTCTAACCAGTCTAGGTTGCCAACCTTGTCAAAGGTTAGAAAACACAATGGGTTTTATATTGCATCATTAGGTCATCTATGGGTTCGACAAGAAGAAATTAGTTGTTTTGGGGGCCTATTTAAGACATGGCTCAACCATGAAATAGGGTTGGAGGTATTGTTGTGAAGTGACATTTTTGAGAAGTTGAGGGAAATAACGTTCTAAAAGATAGTTTTCTGAGTTTTGCATTCATATTGGGATTTAATGGAGTAAATTTACTATTACTTTGTTTGTAGAATGTAGTGTGAACATTGTGAAAGCTTCGTGTGGCAATATTTTTGTCTTTGTAAATCATTTTCATCTTGTATTTGTAAATAGTCTGTTTCCTATCTTTTTCTGGCCTGTATCAGGCAGTTTTGAGAAAATGGAGTCCTAGAGCACTTTCCCACCGTACAAATTGTACGAACCTTTTAGGAATAGTGTCTAGGATCTCTTAGTGTAAATATGATAGTTTGTAGGGCTTGTGGGAGTTTAGGAGATGCTAGCAAAATCATGCCCTAGGTGAGCCAGGTAGGGTCTGGCTAGGGAAGATAGTGAGAAAAAGACTCATATCTTGTAGGGGAATTCAGATCTTGGAGAAATTATTTTTGGAGAATTTTTTTGGAGGTCTTAGCAATGGATGGTGATCAGGGGGAGGCTCTGCCAATTCATTTGGAGTGAGAACTTTTTAACAGTCTGAAAACAACATTGAAAGCTTAAAAAACCCTAGGGTTTTGACCATTTTTGTGTGTGGACAGTGCACAGGCTATGTAGGCTTAAAACCCTAAAAATACTTGAGGTGTAGGCATGAGAAATACAAACTCTAAACAAAGAACCTAGGTCCTTTGGTGGGTTTAGAAGAAAATTGCATTTTATCTCTGTTTCAGAGGCCTAATTGGGGCTCTAGGCTTGTAGCCTTTTCAAACCCTAGGAGGGGATTTTGTGAAAGCGATGGTTAGTTGGAGTCTTGTGATGGAACATGAACCCTAGTTTGACCATATTGAAGCTATTACAACATCTACAAACCCCTACAAGAATAAAATTAAGAGTTGAGAGAAATTGGCTTTTAGGAAGAGTAAGGGTCAAGGAGTGGAAGTGACAAGGCACCAAGAGTGGCTTGGTAGTATGGAGCAATATTGATAGAGGGGTTGGCCAGTAATACTAGGGGTGCCTATACCTATGATAGGACCTAAAGGTTATGGTGAAGGAGTCACCTAGAAGTTCTTGAGAGCAAGGACCTGAGCATGGGATTGTGAGAGTTCCATCCAACCCTTCCCTATCAGATTGGTATCAGAGCAAGTTAAAGATTTGGGAAAGAATCTTGTATGTCTGAGGTTGAGTCAAGTGATTCTTCCACCATGGTGACAAATGTAGAACTGGCCAAGATGGTTGAAGAGCAGGAGGAAGATAATAAGCAATTGAGGGAAAGAATAGCCCAGCTTGAACAAGCAGTGAGGACTGCACAATTTGAGGGAAGAATACGTAAGGAAGAAGAGGTTGCAGAGGAAGATAAGACCCCTGAACCTGACCCTATTTTGAAGGAGGAGCCTTTCTTGAAGGCTTTGAAAGCCTTGAGTGGAAAAGCACTTGAAGGAATACCCCTATTTAGTGGGAAAATGTAAGCAGACCTAGTCATGGATTGGATAGAAGGCATGTAGAATCATTTTGAGTGTGATGGAGTCACTGAAGCACAGAAGGTGAAGGTTGCTAAGTCAAGATTGAGAGGATCATCCTTGACATGGTGGAAGTTCATTTAGACAGAGAGGGTAAAAGAAGGCAAACAACCCATATCAACTTGGAAAGGAATGGTTGCCAAGGTGAAAGAAGCCTACATGCCAAATGACTATGAGATTCAGTTACACAAGAAGAGGAAAAGCTTAAGGAAAAGAGACCAAGATGTAAACACTTACATTGAGGAGTTTCAAAAGCTATGCATGAGGTCTAATGTGACAGAGGATGAGAGTCTCAAGGTGGCTAGATACCTTAATGGCTTGAAGTGGAACATTCAAGAGGAGATGGCTCTTTTAAGTCCTAAGACTGTACACCAGTGCTATTTGTTAGCCATAAAGATTGAGGAAAGAAGCAAGAGGAAGCAAGATCAGTCTTCTAAGGGTAGAGGCAAAGGCAAAGATCAAAGAGATCAAAGAGGACAGCGTGGTGGCTACCAAGGAAGAGGCAGTGACCAAAGAAATCAAGGTGAGTCTAAACTCACAAAGCATGGAGGTGAAACACCTTCTAGAGGAGGATATAACAGAGGTAGAGGACCTCAAGGAGGTTCAAACATGAAGTGTTATCATTGTAACCAACTAGGTCATCCTGCTTATAGGTGCCCGGAGAAAGCATCCTCATCTAGCAATGAAAAGAGAGTGGCTTATGCACAAGAGGACACTATGAGTCCTAAGGCATCTGAGATCAGTCATATAGAATCTAAGGTAGGAGAGAATCTAATGTTCAATAGAGTTCTGATTAGACAACTAGTCAAGGAGGAACCTAAACAAAGAAGAGCTCTTTTTAGAGTAAGGTGCAAGATACTTGGTAAAGTATGCAAGGTCATAGTAGTCTCAGGTTCAACAGATAATATAATCTCAGAGGAGGCAGTAGAAAAACTAAAATTGGAGAAGGTACCCCACTCTAACCCCTACAAGGTCACATGGTTGAACAAAGGGCAAAGTGTTTTAGTGAATGAGCAAGTAACGGTGGAGTTTTCCATTGGAGGATACAAGGACAAGTTAATTTGTGATGTATTACCCATGGATGCATGCCATCTACTACTGGGAAGACCATGGAAATATGATAGAAGTGCTATTTATGATGGGAAGGAGAATACCATTTCATTCAAAAAGGATGGAAGGACCTTCAAGTTGCAGTCACTGACAGAAGAAGAGGAAGGACAGTCAAAGACACCTAACAACATGTTGAGCAGTGGTAAAGAGTTTATCAGCAACCTACATCAAGGAGGTGAAGGGTATGTGGTTTTAATGCAGTCAAAAGATGAAGAAGAGACTAAAAAGACAGTCATACCAGAATCAGTCCAAAAGCTGCTAGAAAAATATAAGGATATTGTCAATGATGGTACACCTGCAACCTTACCTCCCAAGAGAGCTATAAGTCATCAAATTGACTTTATACCAGGGGATTCATTACCTAACAAAGTAGCATACAAACTCACACCAGATCAGAATTTGGAGGTAGCTAGGCAAGTGCAAGAATTATTGGATCAAGGATTGATTCAAAAGAGCATCAACCCATGTGCAGTGCCAGTGGTCTTAGCAACAACAAAAAGGAGGTAAGTGGAGACTTTGTACTGATTCTAGAGCAATAAATAGAATCACAATTAGGTATAGGTTTCCTATTCCTAGAATTGAAGACTTGATGGATTGTCTTGGAGGTGCTCAGTTCTTCACAAAGTTGGATCTTAAGAGTGGATACCATCATATCAGAATTAAGGATGGTGATGAGTGGAAGACAACATTTAAGACAAATGATTGGTTATATGAATGGAGAGTGATGCCATTTGGTCTCTCCAATGCCCCTAGCACATTCATGAGACTCATGAATGAAGTGCTAAAGGACTTTATAGGTATATTTGTGGTAGTGTACCTTGATGACATCCTCATATACAACAAGACATCAGAAGAGCATCTAAAACATGTGGAGCAAGTTCTTAGAAGGTTGCAAGAAGAGAAGTTGGCAATCAATCTAGAGAAGTGTGAGTTCTTTAAGCAAGAGCTTATCTATTTGGGTTTTGTAGTGTCCAAAGGCTCATTAAAAATGGATCCAAGCAAGGTGGAAGCAATCCTAAACTGGCCTACACCAACCACAGGGACAAAGGTAAGGAGTTTTCATGGATTGGCTCAATTCTATAGAAAATTCATAAGGAACTTTAGTGGCATATGTGCACCAGTTCTAGACACAATCAAGGGTGGTTTGAAAACTAAGTTTGTGTGGACACAAGAGGCTGAGAAAGGGTTTGAAAAACTGAAACAAGAAGTGGAAACTCAACCAATTCTCTTATTACCTAGTTTTGATAAGTTGTTCACTGTTGAATGTGATGCAAGTGGAGTGGCAGTAGGAGGTGTGCTTAGTCAAGAGGGCAGGCCTATAGCCTTCTTTAGTGAGAAGCTCAATGAAGCTAAGAAAAAGTATTCAACCTATGACTTGGAACTTTATGCTTTGGTTCAGTCACTTAGAAAATGGAGGCATTACCTTCTACCCAAGGAGTTTGTGGTTTTTACTGACAATCAGGCACTTAGCTTTATCAACACTCAAGAGAAGTTAAGTAATAGGCATTTGAAATGGATGGAATACATCCAAGCTTTCACTTTTACCATCAAGCACAAGAAAGGACAAATGAACAAGGTGGCAGATGCATTAAGCAGAAGGTTGTTGACAGTCCAAGAGATACAACTCAAGAGCATTGGCATAGAGAGTTTCAAGGATCTATATGGGGAAGATGAAGAATTTTCAGAGGCCTACAAGGTATGTTCTAACTTTGAGAACCATTTCCATAGTCAATACTCATAGTATACTTTGCAAAGTGGGTTGTTGTTTAAGGGAAATCAGTTATGTGTTCCAAGAGGTTCAATGAGGGAAAATTTGATTTAGGAAAAGCATAATGGCAGTCTTAGTGGGCATTTTGGCATCAATAAGACCTTAGAGCTAGTACAAAGATTTTATTATTGGCCTAAGTTGGCAAGAGATGTTAGAAAGTATGTGGAATAATGTGTTGTGTGTATGAGAGCTAAGGGAGGAGCTAGTAATGCTGGTTTGTATCAACCCCTGCCCATTCCTAACAGACCATGGGAGTGTGTGAGCATGGATTTTGTGGTAGGCCTTCCTAAGACCAAGACTGGTTTTGATAGTGTTTATGTTGTGGTAGATAGATTTAGCAAGATGAGTCATTTTATTCCCTGCAAAACTACTCATGATGCAAGCTATATAGCTCACCTTTTCTTCAAGGAGGTTGTAAGGATCCATAGGCTGCCTTTGAGCATTGTTTCTGATAGAGATGTGAAGTTCATGAGTCATTTTTGGAAGACTCTATGGAGCAGATTGGGTACCAACCTGTCATTTGGATCAGCTTACCATCCTCAGACCGATGGTCAAACAGAGGTGGTTAACAGGGTGCTTGGTAATCTTTTGAGGTGCTTAACTAAAGAATATGGACAGACATGGGATATGGTTATTTCCCAAGCTGAGTATGCCTATAATGATAGTGTAAACTGGACCACAGGGAAGAGTCCATTTGAAGTTGTGTATGGGATGCACCCAAGAGGCATTTGTGCGCTCAGAGATCTTGGAGCTATGGAGAACAGGAGTGGACATGCAGAAGACTTCAGTCAGACCATGAAGGAGATTCAGGAGCAGGTCAAGAGGACAGTCACTGAGGCTACACAAAAAGTGAAGGAGAAGGCAGATATGTCAAGGAAAGATGTGCAATTTCAAGTAGGGGACTATGTTATGGTCCACCTTAACAAATCAAGGTTACAGAAGGGAATGTCAACCAAGTTGCAGATGAAGAGAGTAGGTCCCTACAAAATATTGGCCAAGTATGGGAAAAATGCATACAAGGTGGAGTTACCTACCGACCTAGGAATCTCACCAGTATTCAATGTTGCTGATTTGATCAAGTATAAGGGGACAGTCAAGGATTTGGATTAGGACAGTAAGGAGATCTTCAAAGACATCAACAACATGACCTTACCTACTCAGGGCAAGCCTCAGGTAGAGAAGATTTTAGAGTCAAGGGTGAAGAAGGCCACAAGACACAAGGTGTACATGGAGCATCTTGTCAAATGGAAGAACAAGCATGAATCTGAAGCTACCTGGGTAGAAGAAGCAGACTTTAAGAAGCAAGGAATTGACCTATCCTTGGTCTCTCCTTCCACTCCTCAGTGTTTGGGCTGAGAGGGGGAGAATGGTGCAGGAGCACCTGGAAACTATTAGGTTTTCTAGAAGTTTTGTATGAAGTTCTATTTTGGTTGTGTTATCTTTAGGTCATGTTGACCATTTTGTTAGCATGTGGTGGATTAGGAATAAAACTTGATCTGTTGTGATCAATGGATTGGAAGGTGGAAAGCATGGATGGGTTTTGAAGCTCTAACCAGTCTAGGTTGCCAACCTTGTCAAAGGTTAGAAAACACAATGGGTTTTATAAATTGCATCATTAGGTCACTTATGGGTTCGACAAGAAGAAATTAGTTGTTTTGGGGGCCTATTTAAGACATGGCTCGACCATGAAATAGGGTTGGAGGTATTGTTGTGAAGTGACATTTTTGAGAAGTTGAGGGAAACAGCGTTCTAAAAGACAATTTTCTGAGTTTTGCATTCATATTGAGCTTTAATGGAGTAAATTTAATGTTACTTTGTTTGTAGAATGTAGTGTGAACATTGTGCAAGCTTTGTGTGGCAATATTTTTGTCTTTGTAAATCATTTTCATCTTGTATTTGTAAATAGTCTGTTTCTTGTCTTTTTCTGGCCTATATTAGGCAGTTTTGAGAAAATGGAGTCCTAGAGCACTTTCCCACCGTACAAATTGTACGAACCTTTTGGGGATAGTGTCTAGGCTCCCTTAGCATAAATATGATAGTTTATAGGGCTTGTGTGAGTTCAGGAGATGCTAGCAAAATCATGCCCTAGGCGAGCCAGGCAGGGTCCGGCTAGGGAAGATAGTGAGAAAAAGACTCATATCTTGTAGGGGAATTCAGATCTTGGAGAAATTCTTTTTGGAGGTCTTAGCAATGCATGGTGATCAGGGGGAGGCTTTGCCAATTCATTTGGAGTGAGAACTTTTTAACAGTCTGAAAACAACATTGAAAGCTTAAAAAACCCTAGGGTTTTGACCATTTTTGTGTGTGGACAGTGCACGGGCTGTGCAGGCTTAAAACCCTAAAAATCCTTGAGGTGTAGGCATGAGAAATACAAACTCTAAACAAAGAACCTAGGTCCTTTGGTGGGTTTAGAAGAAAATTGCATTTTATCTCTGTTTCAGAGGCCTAATTGGGGCTCTAGGCTTGTAGCCTTTTCAAACCCTAGGAGGGGATTTTGTGAAAGCGATGGTTAGTTGGAGTCTTGTGATGGAATAGGAACCCTAGTTTGACCATCTTGAAGCTATTACAATGTCTACACACCCCTACAAGAATCAAATTAAGAGCTGAGAGAAATTAGCTTTTAGGAAGAGTAAGGGTCAAGGAGTGGAAGTGACAAGGCACCAAGAGTGGCTTGGTAGTATGGAGCAATGTTGATAGAGGGGTTGGCCAGTAATACCAGGGGTGCCCATACACTACTGAGAGGGGGGGTGAATCAGTTGTGATAGAAACTTCAACTTTCTTAACTTATCTTAACCTTAATCTCAGATCTGATGAATAAGAAAATAACTACAAGCAATTAACACATCAGAGAGACAAATAACACCAAGATTTTTTTACGTGGAAACCCTGTTAGGGGAAAAACCACGGTGGATGTTATTACACAAGATTATACTCTGTTAAAAGTATAAAGAGAAATAATAAGGGGAATGCACATGCATTCAGGCACACTGCCTAGAGCTCACTGCTCAATTACAGAAGAGGACTCACTGTCCAACAATACAAAAATATGGATTAGATCCACAGAGTATGAACTGAAAGAATAGCTTCTACACAAGCCTGATTATAGTTCCAATTAAGCTCAGAAAACCTTCTTCACACTTTCCTCAAACTTCTTCACTCTTTGCTATGCAATTGAATGATAGAAAAACTATTCACACATTTACACTTTCTCTAGCATACATTCACACTTATGCACACACTAACTTCACTCAACTAATCACTCTTATATATCCGCTTCATGGGATTTCATCACATCTTAGTCGACCAGAAAAATAAGACATATTTTCAATGTCGGCCCAAATTTACAATTAAATTTCCAATGCAAACCACCAAGGTTGGCCACAACATAGTGGAGACCCAAATTAATATCTCCAACACAAAAATACTTTAATTAATTTTTCCACGAAGATCCACAACACGTTACCACCAACATGTCGGCCAAGAATATGAAAAACTAAACATGCGCAAGAAAAAATCTTCAACCACGAGCTCTCCGAGTAATGTGGACGTACCACAAAGATAGAGAATGATCTAGAGACATCAAAAAACACCAAGAAACAACAGAGAAACATCCACAACAACTGAGATTACTAGAATCACACAATCTTCATTTAGGAACACTGACAAAGACCACAGAAACACTGTCAGACCATAGCACACTCGAAACTTCACACAGAGCTCTGAAACTTTCGATAGATGATCTAGAAATATTCAACAATAAACCCTTTAATCCACATTAGCTAATCATCAACTTACAAAATAAAGCACCTTCATGACCTGCACAGTTCCACTGGGAACCTAGAACACTTCCTTTTACAATTTTCTCAATATCCTCGACATATACAGCCTCTAGTACACCAAATGCTAATAGTGTTGACATCAATGACAACCACATATTAGCAACCATATCCAAAATATCCAACAATCTCCCCCTTTGGAATTGATGGCAACACATGATGTGAAAAATACCATCAACCCAACACACTGACTTCATCTGCACTTCTCCTCTTGAAAGGATTTTTCACATTACACTTCTCCCCCTTTGACATCAATGGAAAATGTAACAATGACCTTCCCATATACACGCTCTGAACCACATATCTGCACATCTGACTACTCCCCCTGAGTAGCAGCCGCAAAAACATCAATCCAGATCAAAATGTAGCAATGAGGTTCACAGATTGATGCAAGCAAATGCATCTTTTAGTTCTTATCAGGAGGGGTGATTACCCCTAACATTCCTCTGAGATACTCAAAAGTATCCTTCGGCAATGGTTTAGTAAAGATATCTGCAATTTGTTCTTTGGTAGGCACATACTCCAGTCTGACTTCTTTCTCATTCACTTTCTCCCTCAAGAAATGAAACTTGATTGATATATGTTTAGTCTTAGAATGTAGCACCAAATTCCTTGAGATATTATTGCACTTGAATTGTCACAGTATATGGCAATAGGTTCTTCATATACCACCCTGATATCTCTTAGCATCTGTTTCATCCATATCACTTGAGTACAATTATTGGCAGCAACGATGTATTCTACTTCTGTAGTAGATAGAGAAATTGAGTTTTGCTTTTTGCTCAACTAGGACACCAATTTCTTCCCTAGGAAGAAAGCACCACCACTAGTACTTTTTCTATCATCTACATCACTAGCCCAATCCACATCAGTATATACAAACAAAGTAAGATCATCATCCTTTGGATACCAAAGTCCAAATTCAGTTGTTCCTTTCAGATACCTGAAAATTCTCTTCACAACAGTTACATGTGATTCTTTTGGATCCACTTGAAATCTAGCAACCATACATACATCATTCATAATGTTTGGTCTAGTCTGAGTCAAGTAAAGCAATCCATCGATCATTGAACTATATCTGGTTTGATTTTCCTTAGGAGAGTCATCATTCTGTGTCAACTTACAACCGATCACCATGGGGGTACCAACAGGTTTGGAGTCATCCATTCCGAACTTCTTCAACAGTTCTTTCACATATTTGGATTGAGATATGAAAATCCCCTTGTCCAACTGAGTAACTTGCAATCCCAGAAAGAACTTCATCTCTCCAATCATACTCATCTCAAATTCATTCTTCATCTCATCCACAAACTTCATGCATAGATTATCATCTCCTCCAAAAATGATATTATCAACAAAAACTTCTATAATTAACTCCTTTTCATTGTCTAATTTGAAGTATAAGTTGTTGTCAATAGTACCTTTAGTGAATCCAAGCTTCAGTAGATATTTTTCCAATCTAGCATACTAGGCTCTGGGGGCTTGCGTAAGTCCATATAGAGCTTTCTTCAATCTGTAGACAATATCTTCTTTGTTTGTTAGCTGAAATCCATTCGGCTGTTCAATGTACACTTCTTCTAGTTCTCCATTCAGAAATGCAGACTTTACATCCATTTGATAGACTTTATAGTTCTTGTGTGTGACATAAGCAAGAAATAGTCTAACAACTTCAATCCTAGCGACATGGGCAAAGGTTTCTTCAAAATCAATGTATTCCATTTGAGAATACCCTTTACATACCAATCTTGCTTTATTTCGGACCACTTCACCTTCTTCATTGAACATGTTTCAAAACACCCATTTAGTGCTAATCACATTTTTGGATTTAGGCCTCAGAATCAGTAACCATGTGTCATTCTTTTCAATATGTGTCAACTCTTCCTTCATAGCTTCCAACCAATGTTCATCTTGATAGGCTTCAGTGACATTTTTAGGTTTAATCTTGGAAGTCAAGCAGTATTCTTCTACAATTTTTCTTCTAGTTTGCACTCCTTTACTCTTATCTCCTATGATTTGACTTTCAGAATGATTCAACTTTACATACCTTGGAGTTTTGGGACATTCTTGAACTTTTGTCTCTTCTGATCTTTCGTCTACACTTGCACTTGTCTGTGTCTCCTAACTGACTTGATTTACCAGAACAAATTGTGGTTGCTTCACCGGAACATATGGAATAATTTGAAGTAGATTCCGTGTCTGAGTATTCTTCCCTTGGATTGTAATGTCTTCGTTTGAATTATAACTACAATGTCTAGATGGTTTGACTGAATCCTCATCAACTTTGACATGTGCACTCTCAACCATCTTTCTTAATTTGTTGTTATAGCACCAGTAGGCCTTACTTCTAGTGGAGTAACCTAGGAAGATTCCTTCATCACTTCTTGCATCAAATTTTCCTATATCATCATCTCTCCTAATATAACACTTGCTTCTAAAGATCTTGAAGTACTTAACAGTAGGCTTGTGACCAAACCATAACTCATAAGGAGTCTTACCAGAATTACCATTAGCATTTACCTGGTTCAAATTATACATGACAGTGCTTACGACTTCACTCCAGTACATCTGAGATACATTTCCTTCCATCATCATTGTTCTGGCAGCATCCAAAAATTTTCTATTCTTTCTCTCTGTAATTCCATTCTGTTGAGGGGTTCGATGAGCAAATAACTGTCTTTTAATTCCATGCTCTTCACAATAAGAGTTGAACTCCTTAGAAATGAATTCACCACCTCTGTCAGATCTCAGGCACTTGATTTTTAGACCTTTCTCATTTTTTGCCATAGCCTTGAAACTTTTGAACTTCTCCAATGCTTCACATTTTTCTCTTAAAAAGGAAACCCAAATCATTCTAGAGTAATCATCAATAACCAACACAAAATACCTTTCTCCATGAATATTTATGACTCTGGAGGGACCACAAAGGTCAGTATGTAGCAGTTCCAACAAATTATTTGAATGAAATTGTTTTCTCCGGAAAGAGACTCTAGTTTGTTTACCCATCTGACATTCCTTGTAGATTACATTAGCAGGCTTCACCAACTTAGGAAGATCTCTTACTACTTGAGTAGAACTTATCTTGATAATGTTGTCAAAGTTTACATGACACAACCTCCTATGCCACAACCAACTCTCATCTACTTGAGCAATTAAACAACTTCCATTAGCAGTATTCAGATGAAAAATATTACCTTTTGTTTGTTTTCCTGTAGCAATCATATCTCCAGAACTTCCACGTATCTTGCATCTTCCATCTTTGAAATGAAGATGATATCCCTTGTGAACCATCTGTCCAACACTCAACAAATTATGCTTCAGGCCTTCTACATAGAGAACATCATCAGTGTTATCCTTACCACCAAGACACATAGATCCTCTGCCATGAATCACACTAGCATTGTTATCTCCAAATCTTACAACCCCACCATCATACTTTTCTAGACTTACAAATTTTCTTTTATCACCGATCATATGATGTGAGCATCCACTATAAATTACCCATTCATTATTTTCTTCAACTTGGGTTGTAAGAGATTTTTCATCTTTAGTAGATTCGGTAGCCACATGATTATCTTCAATGGTAGCAATGAAAGCCCATTCATCTTCTTTTCTGTTATCTTTATCAGACTCATCATCAGTCACTGCTTCTTTAGCAAAGTAGCATCTCTTTTGGAATCTAGACTTCTTAGGCTTAGACCTAGGAACTCTTTCAGGACATCTTGATGCAAAATGACCTATTTTACTGCATGGAAAACATTTAATAGGCAACACGTCTTCATACTTACCTTTTCCTCTGCCTTCTTTCTTAGCAATCAGTGCTTCCATTTCTTCTACCTCTCTTTCTTTATCTTCAAGCTATTTCAGTTCTTCATCATACTTGGATATCTTTCTGGAACTCTCTCCCAGACTATATCTTTTCCTGTTACTTCTAGATATAGTGGCCTTGAATGCAAACTCATTCTTTGGTGTGGTTTCACCAAATTCACTTATTTCAAAAGCAACAAGCTTCCCGATCAACATGTCTCTTGTTATCTTGTTTACTGATATGAACTCTTCAATAGCATGAACCTTCATCTTGTAGGAGGGAGGAAAGGATCTGAGTACTTTAGCTACAATTTCATCCTCATCCACAGTACCACCGACACCTTTAATACCCATTACTATTTCATTTACTCTCTGCATAAAAGAAGTGATATTTTCATCTTCAGCCATCTTCAAATTCTCATACTTGACTTTCAAGCTCTGTAGCCTAGCCATCTTCACCTGTGCATCACCTTCAGACAAATTTTCCAGTTTTGTCCAAATCTCATGAGCTGTATCCAGACCTAACACATTAGCCATCTCTGAATCTGTCAAAGCACTCACCAAGGCTCCAATAGCCCTAACATTATTTTCAACATCTTTGATCTCATCAGCAGTGGAGGGAACATTCTAAGGAATAGTATATGGATCTCTTGTAATCTTCCAGAAAGCTTCACCAATACACTTTAAGTGACATTGCATCCTGACTTTCCACATTGAATAGTTAGTGCCACCAAATCTAGGACTGTCCTTCTTGAATGTTGTTGCCATCTCAGATCACCTCAAGCTTTTAAACTTCTTCAGAGGAACCTACTCTGATACCAATTGTTGGAAAAATAAGGACACACAACTGAGAGGGGGGTGAATCAGTTGTGATAGAAACTTCAACTTTCCTAACTTATCTTAACCTTAATCTCAGATCTGATGAATAAGAAAATAACTACAAGCAATTAACACATCAGAGAGACAAATAACACCAATATTTTTTACGTGGAAACCTTGTTAGGGGAAAAACCATGGTGGATGTTAGTCCACAAGATTATACTTTGTTAAAAGTATAAAGATAAATAATAAGGGGAATGCACATGCATTCAGGCACACTGGCTAGAGCTCACTGCTCAATTACAGTAGAGGACTCACTGTCCAATAATACCGAAATATGGATTAGATCCATAGAGTATGAACTGAAAGAATAGCTTCTACACAAGCCTGATTACAGTTCCAATTAAGCTCAAAAAACCTTCTTCACACTTTCCTCAAACTTCTTCACTCTCTGCTCTGCATTCAAATGATAGAAACACTATTCACATTTACAATTTCTCTGGCATACATTCACACTTATGCACACACTAACTTTTCTCAACCAATCGCTCTTATATATCCACTTCATGGGATTTCATCACATCTTAGTCCACCAGAAAAATAAGATATTTTCAATGTCGGCCCAAATTTACAATTAAATTTCCAATGCAAAACCACCAAGGTCGGCCACAACATAGTGGAGACCCAAATTAATATCTCCAACACAAAAATACTTTAATTAATTTCACCATGAAGATCCACAACACGTTACCACCAACATGTCGACCAAGAACATGAAAAACTGAATATGCACAAGAAAAGATCTTTAACCACGAGCTCTCCGAGTAATGTGGACGTACCACAAAGATAGAGAATGATCTAGAGACATCAAAAAATACCAAGAAACAATAGAGAAGCATCTGCAACTACTGAGATTACCAAAATCACAAAATCTTCATTCAGGAACACTAACAAAGACCATAGAAACACTGTCAGACCACAACACACTCGAAAATTCACACAAACCTCTAAAAATTTTGGTAGATGATCTAGAAACATTCAGCAATAAACCTTCATGATCTGCACAGTTCCACTGGGAAACCTAGAAAACTTCCTTTTACAATTTTCTCAATATCCTCGACATATACAACCTCTTGTACACCAAATGCTAATAGTGTTGACATCAATGACAACCAATATCAACAACCATATCCATAATATCCAACATTTCCTTCATCAGGAAATCATCATGTGTCTTCAAGATAGCTTGCACTTCATCATCGTTTGGACTTGAAGTATGCTTGAAGATGCCATGGACTTTTGTAACTGAATCTCTGACACTGTTGTAGGATTTTTCATGCCTTCCAATGAACACATGCAAGTTATCCAATGTTAATTGTATATCCAAGAGTTTATCCATATGAGGCACTGAGAATGCCTGATCTTCAAACTCCTTTTAGATCATGCTAGTGAACCCTTGGACAACTTCATTTGGTGAAAAAAACTTTTGATCATCATCACACAACTTACATGGAAGTTCTTCAATCTTGTGGATAAGATGCATATCATTTTCCTCAATAGATGAAGTTGTCCAAGAGTTCACCAACATGATCCAAGAGGAGTTTGAAGATCAAGAATTCTCAGTGGCTCAAATGGATAAACTCCTAGATATACAATTGACATTGGATAACTTGAAAGTGTTCATTGGAAGGCATAAAAAGCCTACAACATTGTTAGAGATTCAGTTACAAGAGTCTATGGCATCTTCAAGCATACTTCAAGTCCAGATGATGATGAAGTGCAAACAATCTTGAAGAAGCATGATGATTTCCTAATGAAGGACATTGGAGAAGGCTGATTTTTCCTTAGTTTAGTTTTTAGTATCTTTCATGCTTTTTGTAATTAGTTCAAGACAATTTACATGTCTTTTTTGAAATTGTAAGTACATGTAAAAACAAAGAATTCCTACAATAATTTTGGACTCCAATGTTGAATAAGACAAAGTAGTTATTTCTTTCCTAGATTAGCTCTTTTGATCTCCTCTATAAATGTGAGGGAGCTCTTTTGTATTTAGTACCTTTAATCTTATGCAACGAAGTGCTGCCCAAATTGTGACTCAACTTTGAAACTTTGTGTTCAAATTGCAAGATCAAATTCAGTTAATAAAAGGAGGCAAATTTTGATTTCAACCTTTGTTTTGAATCAAGTTTGCATGAGTGAGAATGTTCTTATGTCTTTCTTGTTGATTTATCTTATTATTAATTGGATAAGTAGTGATTCATTCTTATGATTGGAAGGACATTCAAGATAGTTTATATAAACTTTGAGTTATATTGATGACTTGAAATTGTGTGATGTAAGTGTTTCTTGGTGAATATTATCAAGACTTTTAGCTTGGATTTATTCACTTTGTGTGTGGATATGTTGGTGAAGTGGGTTGATAGACTTTGTGCTACAACGTGCATCATTTGTTACTACAAAAGTATCCTAGAAGGAAACAATAAGACTTTGGGATTTTGTGTGTCTTCTGGTTACTCATAATATATTTAAACTGGTACTCTTTGATTACTCTTACATTTAATCAAGAATATTGGTGATTACTGCTTAGGTAGATATTTAGAAGTGTAGAGCATTGCAGAATATTATCGTGGAACATTGTAAACACATTTTCTGAAAGAAGAGAAATGGTGAATGTAACACACCTCACATGATTAAAGCTAGTGTAAATAGTTTTAGTTTAGCATAGTTTACTTTTTGTTCCAATAAGCAGTAAGAAGGGAGCCTCCCCTTTCAAAGAGGAGAGAACATTCTCATCGTAGCTATGGCTGAAATCCCTATTTTGTAATTTGTAAAGGAATTACAAAATATTCACCCAATAATTTTTTGGCGACTTCGTTGGGGATACGAGAACGCAATTAAAGCCTCACACTTTTAGTTGAAGTGGATAAGTATTCCAGTGTCTTATTGCAATTTTGTAAATATCTTTTAGTTTCTAATTTTAGTTTTGTTTCAAAGACTACACTCTGGCATATAGAAGATATACTCACAGTCAAAGGGCGCAAGGTCAAGTTGATCCTTTTTTCGAGTTGTTGCAACACCATAATATTATTCCTTCTCCACAAAGGTCACCATTACAATGTACAAGAAGTTATCCACCTCGAAGAATCAAATCACCGCTTCCAAGCAAATTTTCTAATTTTCGAAGAATACCTGGATATTGTAGTAGCTGTTTCCTTCTTTCTAGTTGGAGACTTGAAGTTCTTCAATTCTCAGGTTCCTTTTTCATAGATTCACCACCTCCTTGCAAATGAATAATTGTAAACAACTGGAAGCCATTTGAGACACATTTTCATTCTGGGTTTTTCACAACAACAGAGTCACTTAAAATCTCTTCACACATGCTGCTACAAAACACCTTTCAAGCTGAAAACCTTTCAATATCGGAAACAAAAGTTTAGATTCTTCACTTTGATGACTCTTTCCAAATGGATTTATGAATTGTCACTCCCTAGCAGAGTCGCCATTTTGTTGGTTCCCAAATCAACAAAATGCTAGGATCTAAAATATAGCCAAACTTTATGCTCAATCCTAACACTAGACTTATAATATTCAACATGCTCCTCACAAAATGCCTAACTAAAATTTGCATCAAAGAAGCATATAAAACCACCACTAATAATTCCTTGCTTAGTGACATTCTTCACCTGATAAGAAACATGATTTGAGCTTAGAACAAGAATAATTGGATATTGCAGCAGCTGTTTCCTTCTTTCTGGTTGGAGACTTGAAGATCTTCTTCAATTCTCAGGTTCCTTTTTCACAGAGTCACCACCTCCTTGTAGAGGAATAATTGCAAACAGCTGGAAGCCATTTGAGACACATTTTCATTTTGGGTTTTTCATAACAACAGAGTCACTTAAAATCTCTTCACACATGCTGCTACAGAACACCTTTTAGGTTGAAAACCTTTCAATATCGGAAACAAAAGTTCAGATTCTTCACTTTGATGAATCTTTCCAAATGGATTTATGACTTGTCACTCCCAAATAGAGTCGCCATTTTGTTGGTTCCCAAATCAAAAAAATGCTACGATCTAAAAGATAACCAAACTTTATGCTCAATCCTAATGTTGGACTTGGCCAACTTAATAGGAAATATACAATTTCCCCTTCATTTCAGGCTCTGTAGGACCTAGGCAGGTAAACCTTGGTAATACTCTTGGATTCCTATACATTTTAGCAGAGTATTATATTTAAGCAGATTGCTCTCAACATATTTAATCAGAATACGAATGATTCAAATCTAGAACTAGCTTAATTCTAATTCCATATCACCTACTCATCCTTGAGAGCAAATGTAATGTAAAACTTACACCTAACAACAAGAGGGTATAGAAGGACTTTGATAATTTGATTTGTTTCTGGAAAAGCATCAAGCCTTCAATAGAACAGTGCCTAATCCTGAGTTACAGAGTCAAACATGAAACCATAGAAGAAATAATATGAACAAATGGAACTTAATCAGTGCATTTCAAGATGTTAATGCCTTACATTAACAAATTTACTAATCTTGTCATTCAAACTCTTCCTACAAATCCAATTTGTGCACCCAAAGCCACAAACATTTACTCAAAGCTTTTAATTCTTCCTTCGGAAGAAACCCATGAATAACCATTACTATCACATAAAACATTGTGAAGACAACTTTCAAATACTCTTGGTATTCTAAAATTTGTATGGACTTGAATACAAAACTTGAGATTATAACTGTTTGAACAAAGAGATTTAACTCTTTCCTTGAAAGAGACCAATGAGCAAACAATACATTTACAGAAGACCTGTAAAGTTGAATCAAAACCTCCTTAAGGCATTCAATTCATATAACTAGAAGTATACAAAACTGGAGACAATCTCATGGCAATCGCATTGCAATTCTAAACACTGATTCAACTGTTCATAAAACCAAACTATTGTATCAACATCTCTAATATGCAACTTAAAATTCAACACTACCCTATTTACATGCTTGGATAATAAAGAATTGAAGACCCAGTACAAAAGAGAAAGGAGGAGAATAAATAGAAGAAGAAAGAGTTCTAGATTTAATCTACTTTTGCCACATGTCTTCTTCAAATCTGATTTGCTTATGTCATCTGTCCTTCTTCTCTCCTCTCTTTGCAACTGAAAAACACTTCCCTTGATCTGCACGTTTCCCCTTTTTCTCTAATTGAAAATATTCCCCTATCATACATTCTTTGATGGATGTCTATAACCTATTCCAAAGCTCCCATGTATTGGCATAGGCGTGGGGCATGCTGGGAGGATGTTGGCGAAAGGGTTGTAGAGTTTGGTATTATAATCTCACCATTTGATTTTTCCTTTTAATTAAAGATTCTAAAGCCATTTCATAAAATCTACAGTGTGTATCATCACAACTCCCTCATTGACATAGGTAAGGGAGGTGGCAAAAACTATGGAAGATGGATTTACACCTATCGTTGCATTGATTTATAGTTTCAAAAGCCTTTAAGCAAATCCACTATGTTTCCAAACCACTACTTATCGCACCATCGCAAATACATTGCAAAGAAAGAAACATTGACCAACGATAGGCGATAGGGAGGAATAAAATATCGTGCATCGCCAATGAAAAGAGGAGAGAACAAAATAAATCAGCGATGTATGATATACATTACACCATCGTTAATTCTATGAAAACAAAGCCAAAAAAATCAATGATGTGCGATGTGATGCTCCTCCATGCATTTTGGCCACACCGACAAATGTTTTCAGTGGTCAACAAGCTGCTCCATCATCCTCCTGTTGCATAAAGAAATTTCCTCAAAATTTTTTGATACATTTTCATTACACGCAGAGGCTGCTCCACCTAGCACTTGCAACTCCCTTGGTCTGAAATTGATAGGGCATGCGAAATATGCCATTAATTTTCAATTTCCCTCCACCATTTTCCCTCTTTAGTCCTCATCTACAATCCTCTGCAAATTCGCAAATCTCTTTAGTGCATTTCCTTATGTTGTTGTAGGCTTGCAGGAGAGGCCTTTTCTTGCGTGTAAAGTCTCATGCACATAAACATTTATAAAGTCAAACTTTATAAAATGAATGAAATATTTAGGGATTTCAAAGTTTTTTTAAAATCATTTTAAAACATTTAATTTTTTTTAAAATTTAAGCCATTTAAACATTAGAACACAGGGACATTTTTCAATTTCGGTCACGATGTAAATAGAGTAATTTTACTGTGGGCATAAAAAACACTTCAAATATGATTATGAGAGTGTGAAACCAAGCAAGTGTACTCACTTATAATACATAAGTGTGACCACCAAGTAACAACTCATGAAAATTAGCATATCTCAGCTTATCATTTACCAAAGTAGGCCACTTAAGAAATTTTCAGGGGTATCTCTGAGTGCTACAACTGATTTCCATTCATAGGCACTTCAAATTTCTTCCAAAGTTGAAGGTACCAACAATGGCTCTTTCTGGGGATGTATGCTCCCTGCGGGCATAGCAAGGATCCAGATCTTTGGGAGCAGACCAAGTGCCTACTCCATTGGGTAGTAGAGTCAAAAGGGTCCATATCTGTCCCTTATCATTCTGGTTTGAAAAATCAAACCATGATTGATGGCCCAAGGCCACAAAAAAATGAAGGCCTCAACTTACCTTTGTCATAAATTTGATTTTCTTTTGATTTTGTTGAGGACAATCTAAAGATCTGATTGGAATCCAACTAATTCAACATATTAACCCTCCTCATCCAGCCACTACACTGAACACTGTTAGTGCATTTACTATCATTAAGAATTTGAAACTCATGCACAATCTAAAAATACTGGTCTTTATGTGACAAAAATATGTTATGCTCATCAAACAAAACACTCTCGTGCTGAACATAACACTCTTCATGATTCATCTCATTGTCACACTTTATGGAAGTCTGTTCCAGCTAAGAAATAAAAAACTTATGCTCTAACATACAACTAGTATCATAGACCTCACATTGATCCCTAGTTTGCATATCAAATACGAGGTTCTTAAAAGAACATTCAAACAAATCATGCACATCATGCAAACTATCTTCACATGTATGAGAAAGGAATGATTCATACGCATTTACCTCTGGTAACTACAATTTAGGATGGTCATATAAACCTTTACTTACATATTCACTGTTTCCATCCTTATCCTTAGCATCCGTATCATGCAAGCAACACAAACTTGTATCATCATCATTTGATAGTTCACTAAAAACTTGTATCCCTGATTCAAAAGCATGCTCATAATTTTCTATCAAGTCAATGCCAAAGCTCATATAAATTTTTTTGGAATAATTCTTAACCATATTTGGGAATACACAGTCATGCAAATCTGAGCTCACATCCACATGTACATCTTTGTATTCAACATTCAATGCACTACTATGTTCACATAGCTTATCATCTTCATATGCATTAAAACTTGACAAACTAACTGGCTTAAGTGTGGAGGGAGAATCAAAAACATATGTGTCCTACTTGACACTACCAGGAATATAATCACTATCAAATTTTATGTGAGTTGGGCACAAATGTGCATACCTCTAAAATTCCATGGTTAACAAATCTGAAATTTGTTCACTGCTGAGTGAACATGCTTCTTCTCCCATATCTTCCACTACCTCTTTCTCTTGGTCTTCATTAGAACTGCCAACATCATTTAGTTGTAAATTAAAATCCCCAAGGTTGTCATCTGCATCATTACAATCTAAAAATCAATGGATTCATCATTACAAACACTATTTTCATCATTTGGAGTTAAATCTCAAACAACCTTGTCGAAGATGTAGTTACAATCTGATGTAGCATTCACACTTTCTGAACATTCATCCCTGTCATAAATCTGATTCTTATGAGAACCACTTTTACTTGCACATTCATCTTCTATAGACTGATCACAAACCCCACACTCATTAATTTGAGAAACATTATCATATTCTGATATATCCCCATCATATTCAGACATAACATCCTCACCAACAACTCTATGAACCTCAACATCTAATGCATTTTCAAATTTAATCTTCTTAATAATATCAATCCAGTCAATAATTTGACTAATTCTTTCTGGTTTCAAAGATTTTGTCCACTGGATTGAACTAGGTTCATAAGCTTTCAAAAATAAATCAATGCATATAGATTCCTTAGGTCTGAAACAACTGGGGATTTCCTTAGCTGCAATTAAAAACCTCAGAAAAAATTCTCTGGGTGATTCATTTTCTAGTCTTCTTAAATTTAACAATGCACTGACATGCATCATAGAATCATTACTAATTGCAACTGGCTCAGGATGTATTTGGGGCTGATCATATGCAAGACATTGAGATGAATTAATTGGGACAACATTACTACATCCATCTTGAAGATTAGACTCATCATCTATCTCATTCTTTGACTACATACATAATGTATTTTCAACTTCTGGGCAACACATTGCATACTTTTATCAAAATATCTCAAGAATAGAATCTTAAGGTTCTTCCAAGAAAATACACTTTCCAAGGGCAAGCTACTAAACCATTCACTTACATCCTCCTCAAGAGATCTTACAAACAATTTCATGTATGCATCCTCTGCACAAATTTGATTATCTTTAATGAAATCATAAAAATTTTGTACATGTTGAATGGTTGACTCATCTTCCCTCCCATAAAACTTAGGCACGTACCTCTTTAATTCAATAGGGAAAGGATTTGGATAACCCTGGACATGACTGAAATTCAGAGGGTTATACTTTTCTAAGAAACACAATCTTCTCTGTGTACATGACTGAGAATTCTGACTTGACATTACATTACTGGGAACCATACATGGATGGTTATATTGGTGATACATCTCTACTTGTGCTTTCACAAGCTCATTACATCAAATTATGCAATTACTAACTTAGAAGTATAATATTCGGCATGCTCCTCATAAAATGCCTAACTGAAATTTGCATCAAAGAAGCATATAAAACCACCACTAATAATTCCTTGCTTAGTGACATTCTTCACCTAATAAGGAATATGATTTGAGCTTAGAACAAGAATACCTAGATATTGCAACAACTATTTCCTTCTTTTTGGTTAGAGACTTGAAGATCTTCTTCAATTCTCAGGTTCCTTTTTCACAATCGCCACCTCCTTGCAGACAAATAATTGCAAACAGCTGGAAGCCATTTGAGACACATTTTCATTCTGGGTTTTTCACAACAACAGAGTCACTTAAAATCTCCACACATGCTGCTACAAAACACCTTTTAGGCTGAAAACCTTTCAATATTGAAAACAAAAGTTTAGATTCTTCACTTTGATGACTCTTTCCCAATAGATTTATGACTTATCACTCCCCAGCAGATTCACCATTTTTTTGGTTCCCAAATCAACAAAATGCTAGGATCTAAAAGATAGCCAAACTTTATGCTCAATCCTAACACTGGACTTGGCCAACTTAATAAGAAATATGCAATTTCCCCTCCATTTCAGGCTCTACAGGACCTAGGCAGGTAAACCTTGGTAATACTCTTGGATTCCTATACATTTCAACAGAGTATTATATTTAAGCAGATTTCTCTCAACATATTTAATCAGAATACGAATGATTCAAATCTAGAACTGGCTTAATTCTTATTTCATATCACCTACTTATCCATAAGAGAAAATGTAATGTAAAACTTACACCTAACAACAAGAGGGTATAGAAGGACTTTGATAATTTGATTTGTTTATGGAAAAACATCAAGCCTTCAATAGGCTAGTGCCTGATCCTGAGTTATAGAGTCAAACATGAAACCATAGAAGAAATAATATGAACAAATGGAACTTAATCAGTGCATTTCAAGAAACCCATGAATAACCATTACTATCACATAAAACAATGTGAAGACAATTTTCAAATACCATTGGTATTCTGAAATTTGTATGGACTTGAATACAAAACTTGAGATTATAACTGTTTGAACAGAGAGATTTAACTCTTTCCTTGAAAGAGATCAATGAGCAAACAATACATTTATAGAAGATCTGTAAAGTTGAATCAAAACCTCCTTAAGGCATTCAATTCATATAACTAGAAGTGTACAAAACTAGAGACAATCTCATGGCAATAGCATTGCAATTCTAAACACTGATTCACTTGTTCATAAAACTAAACTATTGTATCAACATCTATAATCTGCAACTTAAAATTCAACACTACCCTATTTACATGCTTGGAAAATAAAGAATTCGAGACTCAGTACAAATGAGAAAGGAGGAGAATAAATAGAAGAAGAAAGAGCTCCAAATTTAATCTAATTTTACCACATGTCTTCTTCAAATCTGATTTCCTTCTGCCATCTGTCCTTCCTCTCTCCTCTCTTTGCAACTAAAAAACACTTCCCCTGATCTGCACGTTTCCCCTTTTGCTCTAATTGAAAATATTCCCCTATCATACATGTTTTGATAAATTTCTATAACTTGTTCCAAAGCTCCCACGTATTGGCATAGGCGTGGGGCATGTTGGGAGGATGTTGGCAGAGGGTTGTAGAGTTTGGTATTATAATCTCACCATTTTATTTTTCCTTTTAATTAAAGATTCTAAATCCGTTTCATAAAATCTGTAGTGCGTATCATCACAGCTTCCTTATTGACATAGGTAAGGGAGGCGGCAAAAAATGTGGAAGATGGCTTTACACCTACCGTTGCATTGATTTATAGTTTCACAAGCCTTTCAAAAAATCCCCTTTATTTCCAAACCACCACTTATCACACCATCGCAAATACATTGCAAAGAAAGAAACATCGACCAGTGATAGGTGATAGGGAGGAATAGAATATCATGCATCGCCAATGAAAAGAGGAGAGAACAAAATAAATTAGCAACGTGCGATATACGTTACACCATCGCTAATTCTATGCAAGCAAAGCCAAAACAATCAATGATGTGTGATGTGATGCTCCTCCATGCATTTTGGAAACACCAACAAATGTTTTCAGTGGTCAACAAGCTGCTCCATCATCCTCTTGCTGCGCAAAGAAATTTCCTCAAACAATTTTGATACGTTTTCACTACACACAAAGGCTACTCCATTTGGCCCTTGCAACTCCCTTGATCTAAAATTGACAGGTCATGTGAAATATTCCATTACTTTTCAATTTCCCTCCACCATTTTCCCTCTTTAGTCCTCATCTACAATCCTCAGTGAATCTGCTATTCTCTTTGGTGCATTTCCTTTTGTTGTTGGAGGCTTGTAGGAGAGGCCTTTTCTTTTGTGTAAAGTCTCTTGCACATAAACATTTATAAAGTCAAACTTTATAAAATGAATGAAATATTTAGGGCTTTCAAAGTTGTTTTAAAATCATTTTAAAACATTTAAAATGTTTTAAAATTTAAGCCATTTAAACATTAGAACACAGGGACATTTTTCAATTTTGGTCACAGTGTAAACAGAGTAATTTTACTGTGGGCATAAAAACACTTCAAATATGATTATGAGAGTGTGAAACCAAGCAAGTGTACTCACTTATGAAAAATAAGTGTGACCACCAAGTAACAACTCATGACAATTAGCATATCTCAAATTATGATTTACCAAAGTAGGCCACTTAAGGAATTTTTAGGGGTATCTCTAAGTGCTATAACTGATTTCCAATCATAGGCACTTCAAATTTCTGCCAAAGTTGAAGGTGCCAACAGGATTTATCTCACACCAGTTCAAGCAACTATTGTTCAAGGCACTATGGTAGCCAAACAACCACCAGGTCCTTGGGGTAATGCCTTTGGCCCTTTAAATTTGGTATCCCCTTTACATGAACTTCCTCATGTTTCACGTAAGAACATCCCAAAATTTTATGGTGATGGTAAGCAACACCCTGATGAACATATTGTTTCTTTTTATATTATATGTGGTGTTCTTGGTGTTGAGCATGAGGATGTTTTCATAAGGTTATTTATTGAGACATTACAAGGAGTAGCAGCAGAATGGTTTTACACTCCTGCTCCTAGTACTGTTACAAATTGGGCTACTCTCTGTACCAAATTTGAAGAATATTTCAAGCCTATAGAAGATGCACATGCCTTATTGGCACAACTTACAACTATGAGAAAAGAAGCACACGAACCCATGCGTGAGTTCATGGAAAAATTCAATAAGTTAGTAACAAGGATTCTAACTGAGGCCAAGCTAATGCCTCATAATCTCAAATGTTTCTTTATTAACACACAACTACCAGAGGTAAGTTTCTTGTTGCGGAGAGCAATTCCAGATGATCTTGAAGTAGCACAATAGTTGGCTATTAGCTTTGAAGATGATTTGATTCTTGCAGGTAAAATAAGAAAAGAAAAAGATAGAAATAAAGGACAAGCATCTTCACCTTCATCTACCAACACAAGCACCAATTCTCCATACAAGGATGTTCCAAGGAGAACTTATCCCAATTCTTCCAACTATTCTGGTAATGCTACCAGAAACCAGAACAAAATTCTTGCACCGCAAGGAAGACTTCCTCTTGAGGCTCCACCCACCAATGCAGCTGTGGGTTATTATGAAGCTAATCAAGATGATGATGTGCAACTAGAATATTCTACTAAAGAAAATGTTGGTCAATTCTAGGAGGAAATAGATCTGATTGGCAACTCAAATATTGGCTATTTACATGTTGAAAATGAATCTGATGAAGAGGATCTTGTGACTAATGCTTATGCTGTGTTTGCATGTTCACAAAAAAATCAACTTGATCAACCTCAAGTTGATGCAATGAAAGCAAGGGATAGTTCACAAACACCTGTGACTATTTCTAAGAGGGGAACTCCTTTGCCAGTGCAATCGAAAATATGACAACAACAAAGCAAGCAAGTACCACTCGTCCTCATGTTTCTTCTTCATTGCCTAAGGCCAATTCTCCAATTCCAAAGTCCAGTGTTCCATTTTCAAAATTTATCAACGAAATTACCCCATTCTCTTTGCAAAGTTCTTTCCAAGCATTTGATATAATTGACCATGCAAATAAGACTAAGATTTATATGTTTGAGGCTAAATATCTAAAGGCTAATCTTGAATAGTTTAATAGACTTGTTAAGTTTTTCAAAGACAAGGGAACCCATCTAAGCCATGATTCTTCTCATGACATTCCAATTGTTTCCAAGCCCACGCCTTTGCAAAGCAACTTTGTTTCTATTCCATCATTCATTCCTAGGAGAATAGACCCGTTTTACATCTCATTGTTAGTAAATAGTTATAAGTTGAGTAATTGTTTAATTGACTCCAGTGCTTCTGACAATGTTATGCCCGCAAAGGTGGCTAACACCTTGGGTATTAATTTTACAAAAACTTTTGGTTGTTTCTTTTCAATGGAGAATAAAAAAGTACCTTTGATCGAGCAAATCAAGGATTCATAATTTGTATTTGTTGCATTCCCAAACAAGAAAATCAAGATGACTGTCTTGGTGGCTGGCGTTCCCACATTTTATGGAATTTTGCTAGGATGAAACTTTTGCAAGGATGTTGGAGGTGAGTTGAATATGGATATGTCTGAAGCCCAAATACTTGTCAAGGGTGTTATGCAAAAGATGCTTCCTGAAAGGGAAGCTAATTTTTTGTGTGACCAAGTTAGATGATCCAAGAGCTCAAATCCTTTTTGAGTCTTTAGGTATGGGTACATACTATTTGCATACATATGTTGAGTCTTCAAATAAAAATTCAAGAAACAAGTTAGAAATTGATGGCTCATCGATTTTAGAGAAAGAATCTTTATCTTTAGAAGAATCATCTTCGAATGATTTGTCTTTTACAGATGGTGAAATTGCATCTAACAAAGAAGTTTTAGAGTTTGAGGCTTCCAGTCTAGGAGATCCAAATGCCATTTGGATAGTTGAATTTGATGGCAGTTGTTCTTCCATAGGATCAGGGGGAGGAATTATTTTCATTTCCCAGTAAGGAAAATTCTTTCCTTTTTCTTTTAAGCTACAGTTTGACAATACTAACAATACTGCAGAGTACAAAGCATTATTGTTAGGTATGGAAGTTGCACATAGAAAAGGGATAAGAAATCTACATGCTCAAGGTGATGCTTTTAATATTTATGTAGTCCCAAATAATGACAACACAAAAGATTTTGAAGCTTTTAATATTTTTGTAGTCCCAAGAGAGTACAACGACAAAGCTAATTCATTGGCAGTATCAGCTACACTCCTGATTCCACATAAGGATTTCCATGGTTCTACCAACACTATTGAGTTAGTGTTTCAACCCAGTGTTCTAGACAATTCTGATAACTAGCAAATTTTTTCAATGGCAATTATAAGATCGTAGCTTTTCTTAAGAAGGTTGAAAATTTTAATGAGATGTACTTTGAGGGTAGTGATTCTCCACCTCGAGAGTCAATTTTAGAGGTTGATCCTGATATTGGTGAAGAAGTATTGCAGCTCAAAGGGAAAAAAATACAAAAGGGTTATTTTCTCTTGAAAGACTTTTTGATAAACATGACTGTTATGTGGAAAGGAAACAACAATCAAGCTTTGATTCATCAAATGAAGTTGAGCAAATCAACTTGGGAACTAAAGAAAATCCTAAGATGGTGAATATCGATAAGTGTTGTACTCTAGAGGAGAAAAAAACTTTGTTGAGTTACTGTGGAAGTACATTGACATACTTGCTTACTCTTATGAGGATTTGAAGTCTTTCTGACCAAAGGAGGTACAACACAAAATTCCACTAAAGGCAAGATCTATGCCTCACAAACAAAAGTAGAGGTAGTACAATCCCAAGATTTTTGGAAATCCAAAATATGCTTATGGTGAGGATCATATTTCCTATTCACCATTCAATGTGGATAGAAAATATCATTCTGGTTCATAAGAAGAATGGGGAAATTCACATATGTGTGGATTTCAAAAATTTGAATCAGTTATCGTTGAAAGATAATTAATCCTTGCTGGTAATGGATCAAGTCTTACAAATGGTAACTAGATCCAAGATGCTATCTATGTTGGATGAATTTTTGGGACACAATCAGGTGGAGGTTAGTGAGGACGATCAACATAAGACTGCCTTCACCACGCCATGGGGTAATTTTTCCTACCGTAGAATGCCTTTTGGTCTCATCAATGTCGGTGCCATGTTTCAAGAAGAAATGGACTTAACTTTTCGTGATGTCATGGGTAAGTTTATTGTTGTTTATCTTGATGACTTGAAATTATTCTCCAAGAAATGTCAAGAACATTTTTATCACTTACAACAAGTCTTAGAGAGGTGCCAACAACATGGAATATCTCTTAATCCCAAGAATTCAATTTTTGGGGTTACAAAAGGAAAACTTATTGGTCACATTCTGTCCAAGGAGGGTATAAGGATTGATCCTTAAAGGGTCAAAGCAATTCAAACTCTTACTCTACCTGTGAGTAATAAAATAGTTCACTCTTTCTTTGGAAAGGTGAATTTCATGCGAAGGTTTGTTCTCGACTTCATGAAAAAGATGCATCATATCATGAATATGATGAAGGGAAATTCCACTTTTCATTGGTCTGCAGAAGGTAAAGCTACGTTCAATGATATTAAAGAGGCTATTGCACATGCACAAGTGTTAGTTTTCCTAGACTACACTAAAGAGTTTATAATGTATAGTTATGCTTCCGAGCATACACTTTCAACAATTTTGGTGGAGCAAAATAGTGAGGGGCTTGAGTCCCCTATTGCATTCATGGGTTGTCCCTTGAAGGATCATGAATTGAAGTACTCCCAAATGGAGAAACGTTCATTTGTTGTGGTTAAGGTAGTGCAGAATTTTTATTTCTACATACTTAACTCCCATGTCATTGCACTAGTGTTGGATTTTATAGTCAAGTCAATCTTGACACAACAAGAGTTTGGTGCAAAATGAGGCAACTAGATTGCCAAAATTTAAGAGTATATGGAGATAAATCCCACCAAATTGGTGCATGTGAAAGGTTTGTACCAGCTCATTGCTAACAACACACTTGATGAAGTATCCAACTATGAAGAGGTAAGCACTAAAGATATTCTTACTGTTCTATTCGTTAGCACAATTGACGAGTGGTATTCCAATATTGCTTACTTTCTAACATATGGAAAATGTTTGGAGCATCTAACATATAAGGAGAAAAGAACGGTAAAGCTCAAAGCTACAAATTTTGTCCTATGGGACAATGACTTGTACAAGAGGGCTCTTAATAGTACTTTTCTACGATGTGTTGATAAGGATTAAAAAAGTAAGTTGTTGGAGTCTTTCCACAACTTAGCATGCGGCGAACAATATTTTGTACTAGTGACAACTCATAAAATCTTGCAAGCTAAGTATTATTGGCCTACACTATTTTAGGATGCATACAACTGGGTACAAAATGTGAACTTTGTCAGCAGTTCATAGGGAAGCCTAAGTTAGCTACTCTTCATCTCAAGCCTGTTGTCATTGAGGATCCCTTTTAGCAATGGGGTATTGACTTCATTGGCACTGCAAATCCACCTTCAAGTGCAAGACATGTTTATGTTCTCACAACCACCGATTACTTCACCAAGTGGGTGGAGGCTATCCTAGTGAAGCATGCCACTTCAAAGGTAGTATGCAGATTCCTAAAAGAAAATATCATTTCCTAGTTCGGTGTTTTGAACAAAATCGTAGTAGATAATGCTACTGCATTCTCATCAAGTGAGATCACATATTTCTGTTTCGAGCATGGAACCATGTTGTCACATTCTTTAGATTAATACCCTCAAGGTAATGGTTAAGGGAAATCTAGCAATAAGAGCTTGGTCACTATCATTCAAAAGCTAGTTGACGAGAACCAGAGATCATGGCATAAGGTGTTGTGCAATGCTTTTTGGGTTGATAGAATTACTCCCAAATAGGAAATAGACATCTCACCATTCCAACTCTTGTATGGGTTGAATGTAGAGATTCCAATCACCTTGGAATTTCTCACATTGAAATTGGCTAAGGCCATAGAGGACAAGACATTTGACAATTCAGTCGACAAGTGTATCATGTACCTCGCTAAGTTGGAGAAGAAGTGTATTCAAGTGGTGAACCATATTGCGAAACACCAAGATCAAGTGAAAAAGCTCTTCAAAAAGAAAGCAAAGTCTTGAGATTTCCAGGTTGGAGATCTAGTTCTCTTATGGGACAAGAGAAGAGAACCCAAAGGTGTGCATGAGAAGTTTGACTCACTATGGAGAGGACCATTCAAGATTCACTAGATTTGTGGTGAAAATAGTTTATTTCTTGCATACCAAGATGACATTCCATTTTCACTAGCACATAGTGGACAACATCTGAAGCACTTCACTCAGTGATGTGACAGATGAATTTTGTAAATACTTGTACAGTCTTTACATCATTTTCTTTTTTGAGTCTTTTTGTTTTGTTGCCTGACTCTATGCCCAATGGATGGATGAAGGAACTTAGAGAATGAAATTCTTCTCCCTTTGATCATTTCAAAGGATGATCAAAGGAAGCTCCCCATCTAGAGCCAATTGTTATCCTCAAATTCAACTGTGCTCAATTCATGGGATAAACCCTACAAAACTTGTCTATTTCATAGCTCACAAACTCCAAGCATGCAAAATGAGGTGAATTGTATCATTCCTCATGCATGGTCTCGTAGCTTCAAAAATTCATTCTGAGCGTTTTTCCCTTTTCGTTTTGTCAAAATTCACCTTTTGGTGCAAGTTGTGAAAATCTAGTTGTTAAGAGTTAGAATTTATTTTACACTTGCAAGAGTGCTGAATTTCAGTGCCCCTACAAGTCAAGACACAAAAATTAAAAAGGGTTGCAAGGTCATTGAATTTCAACGACCTTGCAATTTTGGTCTTTCAAGTTTTAAAAGCATTAGCGTCAAATTTTCCTGCCCCTACAATCTCGGGCCTCACACGAGTGTAATTAATATGTTTTTCATTTATGTTTTGGGGGCTTTTAAAATTGAATTTTGTTTTGTTAATTTTTTCATTTGTGTCGACCTCTCTTTTCTCCCTGCATGTTTGTTGTGAGTTTGGCCTTGTTCATGCTCAGATTTCATGTTGATTTTGAGCTAGGGTTTTGGCCATTTTTGTTTCTTTTTGGGTATGTTTTATGTTTATCCTTTTTTCTATGCATTTGTTTTCTATTTTATATCTAGGGTTTCTTTCTTGTTTTCACTTTCTTTGTTATTGAAATCATTTTTATTTGACTTAGATTTTAAAAGTTTCTACACATTGTTGTGTTCTCATTTATCTTTGTCAAACCCTAGATTTTAACCGATAATTCCTTGCATTTAG
Organism: Sequoia sempervirens; assembly: GCA_007258455.2. Lineage (NCBI taxonomy): Eukaryota > Viridiplantae > Streptophyta > Pinopsida > Cupressales > Cupressaceae > Sequoia > Sequoia sempervirens. The sequence continues at coordinate 106,457,038 of VDFB02168118.1, forward strand.
GGTCTATGTATCATGAGATTTATGCTCTGCAATGCATGGTGTTTCCCTTGCAAAGCTTCAATCAAACCTGCTAAGGTTTTTTGGTTAAAAGACTCTACTCCCTTGTAGTGGGTTTTGGTATGTATGGTCACTAAGTCTTTCCATGTAGTTTCCTTGAGTCCAAGATATGAGAAATGCCGATGTTTTTCATGGATTGCACATACAAAACAAGGTAATACATATTTGTAATGTCGGTGATTCTCACTGATTAAACACTACAAACAATCATCATTTGATACATGTGTGGTCAGGGATTTCTCGGTCCTGCTTAATCATTCAAAATCTTTCCTTGTAGTGTCATTATTTTTTGCTGTGCATGCAAACAAGAAGTTTGACCTCAAGCCCTAACTTGTGCTCAATCGACATTTTTCACCAATTGTGAATACAAAATCCAGTCTAAAGTTTTGAGTTGTATGAGTGGGGTTTTTCCCCATGCATACAAACATGAAACCTATCATGTCTTACCCAGATGTTTGAGCGGTATAAAACCATGCATAAACAAAATGTTAAGTCTAACCTCGTGGTTATATGTATAAGCGTTAAAATATAACGCTTATGCATATAAGATGAACTTCCAAAGTAAGGATGCACGGGCGAGGTTTTTCTCTACCTATGCATGAAACTCAAAAGCAAAGATGTAGGGTCGGTGAAAAATCCTGACCCAACATCAAATTTTAAGCAAAGTTCTACCTCATTTACAAAGTCACACTTTTTCTCTATTTTTTGCAACAAACAAAACAAACTTACACTTGCATAGTCGTTAAAATCTGACGACTTCACAATATTTTTACAAAAATCTTAATCCACTTACAATGGCATCATTTTTTAGCGCCCAAACACTTGCATTCATTTTTCTTTGTTTTCACCTACAGAGGCACTAATTTTTAGCGACTTGGCAAGACAATGCAAAATTTCTCTAACTATGAGAAATTTTTCTTCATTGCCTAAATTTGATCTCTTGTGGTTTTCTTTTCACACTCATTGCGCTCAAACCCTAGTTTACGCACAATCGCTTTGATTTTCCCCCCCACATGGTTAAAGCTAGTGTAAATACTTTTAGTTTATCATAGTTTACTATTGTTCCAATAAGTAGTAAGAAGGGAGCCTCCCCTTTCAAAGAGGAGAGAACATTCTCATCATAGTTGTGGCTGAAATCCCTATTTTGTAATTTGGGAGGAAATAAAAAATATTCACCCAACAGAGCAGAAGGTGTCTACATTCTTCAGAGAGGCTACAAATGTACCAGTGATGTTGTGGTGGATCTTTCTATTGATTTGATATGGATTTCTCATTGTAACATCCTTCTTTCTTATTTCTAATTTGGCAATGAGCAATTGGCAATGAGCCCTTCTTTTCTTTTGGGCACAGTGAGCCCTCGTGCAGTGAGCCTATTGTATTTGATGTTGTAATTACTATATATTGTGAGCTAATCCTCATTGTGGTTTTTCCCTTCATAGGTTTTCCATGTAAATATGGTGTTCTCATGTGTTTGGATGTGTTTACATTACTATTTCTCATGTTTAAATTCTGCTAATGCATGATAAGGATTTAGTGGTTGTTAAGGGTTTAAGGAATAATGCAGATTTGAATGTTAAAGAGGGTTTTAATGTTTTAATGTATAATTTATTCACACCCTCTCTCAATTGTCTTGTGCATTCAATAAAACCCTACCCTGGATATCCCCAATCACTTTTATGTCCTTGTTTCTAACGCCTCTTATAGGGAGGATATTTTGAGGTTTTGAGCATTGTCAAGGAAGTTGTTATAGTTTAGAATACCATGACATTTTTTTTAATAAAAATAAATTGATCATCTCAATATGAAATTTACCACTCTATGTAAGAAAATGGGAGGTAAAACTAACATGCGAGGGGAGAATGATAGAAGCATTATTTATGGTTAGGAAGCCATCCTTAAGATGAATAGAATGGATAAGGAGTTGTCTAATATGAAAGGTGAGATTATGGTCAACATGGTTGAGTGGGAGAAATGGAAACAAGGTCATAATGATAGACTTGCTAACTTGGAAAAGGAACTCATGACCATAAAAGAAAATCTCAATTTTGTTGTTCAAGTTGATAAATGTACCAATCAAAATAGTGCCACATGATTAAAAATTATTGTTACACCCCAATTATGTAATTACTATTTACTATTACTATGTAGGGTAAATTGTGAATGTAATGTGAATTCAGTGGATGAATAAATTGTACTTGCACTTTATTATCACTGCTTTATGAATGAATGTTATCTCATTTAATGTTATAGGAAGGAATGCATTTATGTGATTGGATGCATATTGAATTGATATTCTAACTTTGGAGATGTATTATGTATACTATTGGAACTGTAAAAATCTGATGATTTTACATATTGTTCACATTCATAATTTTCCAAGTGATTTCTACCATGTGCACATTTTCCTTATTTTTGGCCATGTTGTCCCATATGATCCATTAGGTCTTGAATATTTCACGTTGCAGTTCATATCGGCATGTTTTGGTCAAGGGTTTCCCGATCCATTTTATTTTTCTACTTGCATGAGTCTGTGTTGCCTATTGGAATGACTCATTTGATGTCACGGCGATCAAAAGTCATGTGCATTCATCATTCGGCAAGACTTTTTCATTGTCTCAACAACATGATAAAATTCATCTATCGGCAAAGGGTACTACCGTCGGAATAGGGTCACAGCGAAATTGTTATGTCTTACCGACCGAAGGTAGCGGGATATGCATTTCGGCAGGAGTTTGGTCTTCAGAGTAATGCTTCATCGAATTTACATTGTCACACCAACTGGCAACAAGAAGAACACATCGGCGAGAGTTGGGGCATCGATGTAAAGTCATAATGAACCCTTTTGGTCTCACCAACAAGCACATTAAAGATTCATTTCGGCTAGACGTGTTGCTTTCGGTGAAGGGTCTTGGCGATTTTACAATGTCACATCGACTAGTGGCAGGAGGATTCACTTCGGTAAGACTTATGAGCTTCGATGTAAAGTCTTGGCGAGCCCATTGGGTCTTGCTGACGAAGTCTAATGAATGGTTTTCGGCGAGAGGTTGGCATTGTCTTGGCGACCTAAGGATGAAAGGAGCATATCGGTAGGAGTTAGCAATATCAGTATGAGGTCTCGGCGAGTGACCTCTGATCTCACCAATATTACACATGAGGACTCTGTCGGTATAAGAATTGTGTTGTCTCGGCGAACAGTTATGAACTCAGTGCTTTCGGTAAAACAAAAGGTATTCTGTATAAGGTCTCCTCGATAACAGTAAGTCATGGCGACCCGCATGGGATAAAAGATTATATTTCGGTGAGATAATAGATTTGTCTCGGCGACATAGGATGGAGGGATGGCTCTCGATGAAACATGAATTGATTTTTGTGACCTCTCACCGACATCATAAAGTCACATCGAAGTGGACGAAACAAAAAGAGCATATCGGTGAGAGATATTCTTATGTCTTAGCGATTGGAATAAATATGACAGAAAAGTATGTCTCGGTGAGACATAGGGTGATCTACGGGATATCTCCCTGATAACAAAGGGTCATGGCAAAAGCGAATAGGAGCACGGGATGACCAACGATATTATTGCCTTCGGCATACTTACAGAGTTGTTTCAGCGACTGTTTCAGTGATGATTAATTGGTTCGATTGCAACTGTTTGCTGACATTGGAATATGAAACGATGTGCCTGTTCAGATGCTGGTGTATAAATGTTCATTCCTGATTGTGAATAAAGGGATTTTCTAGATTTTTAGAGTAGATAAGGTAGAGAATATATAGTTGGATGATTTTTTCCAAAGAACATAGATCATGATGCATGTTTTCAAAATGGAGTTTTTAATGAGAATCAATTGATGTTGCAGCTCATTTTCTAATGTCAATTATCTGTTAGATTTATCAAAAGTATTACTAAGTTGTCTCCAAGATTGATGCTTTCTGGTTATTTAATTTGGTATAACAAGTTTATATTCAATTTATCAGGGCACATTTGCTATTTTTGTGTGGCTAATTGATTGATTCTTTCAAGAAGAGATTAAATCCTTTTGGTTGGTCACAATAATCAGGGAAATTCATCTGGATTATTAAAGTAGAACTTAGTAGTCATAGTCTTGCATGTTTATAAAAGTTATAAACAAAACATATGCCAAAAAAATTGAGTTTCTGTCAGGAAGAACGTTGCTCATCTAGATTTCATTTGACTCCGCTTACCCAATAAGGCACTAGTCTCTGTATTTCACCATTCAGATTCATTTACTTTCTTTACATCTGTTAACTGAACATATTAGGATTTAGTTTTAAGCATTGGTATACAATTCATATCAAATTTGATTTCATTTGTTCACTCCCATCTGCCATTGTGGACAAATCACTGCAAGAGAGAAGATCATAAGTCAAGTCTGCTCAATTCATAAAAGGTACACCCACCTAGGTCTAGCAGCACCTGAAGAGTAGAAGGCTCAATTCATTTGACCTTGTCTGTTACCCTAAAACGTTGTGAAAGCTTGGCAACCTTTTGTGGTTCAAACCTGCATTTTTGAGAGCTAACAAATTGGAGACTTTGCTGGGGAATACATTCAAAATCAGGGCCTTAATCATAGAGTCAGAAATAAAATAATAGACTTCGTTGGGAATAGTAATTTTTTTTTTCTCATTTTTACGAAAGTGAGTGGCGACTCTGATAAATCTTTGCAATATGAATGGAAGAAGATCTCAATACAGGGGAGGTCATTCTAGAGATCTTGCTGGCAGTAGTAAGTGGACACACAAAAATGATAAAGCTGACAAGGGTAAAGGGAAAAGTGAGGACATGTGCGTGACAAACAAAGAAAAATCATCAATACCTCATGGTGAAAAATATAATTGTTTTGATACATGGAAAGATAATTCAACTGCAGAACCTTGTACCCTAGAAGATCAAAGAAATCCTTTTCACGATCCTCAGAAACAGGCAGAGTGGCATGCTAAATTTGAAGCTGAACGACTCAGAATTCAGCATGAATATGACCAAAAAATGGAAGGTAATCAGAATGGACCCACTAATCATGAACCTCCTCATGAAGATTATGAATCTTTAACTTATGAAGAAGTAAAAGCACGATTTGAATCTCAAAGAAAGGAGAGAGAAGAACAGGTGAAGGCTCAGATGATACAAGCAATGAGAGATTTCAAATTGCAGAAAGCTCATAACATTACTCACACAGCTGGTTGCCCCTCAAAGTATGTACCACCTCATAAACAGGGTAATTATGGTGTAGGGCCTTCTGAGCCTCTAGGTGTCCCTCACCATCAAGTTGGAAATCAATACAAACAACCAAATAACCCACCTCATATTCCCACACAACATACAAATATACATCCACCTCCTAGTCAGTATTATGTGCCACATCACAACACACAATATAATAACCAAATGTACCAGTACCCACCTAACCCTCCTCCTCATCAGTATACCACCATGATCAGACAATTTGATTTGGTAGGATTTCAATTATACCCTTACCCTATGGATGGCAGTTGGAGAGGTCTGGTGCCTAAGTTTATAGGGAGTAGTGCAATTTCTGCTGAGGACCATTTGAGGAATTTCAATGCCTTCATTCAAGATTTGGATGTACCTTATGAAGATCTACATATGAGGCTATTCATGATGTCACTTATTGAAGAAGCCAGAGATTGGTTCAACAGCCTTACAACAGCCTCTATTAATTCTCTCCAAATATTTTAGGACCGGTCCCTCGAGCAATATGGGAATCAGAGTGCACCTGATGCTGCTCTTCATGAATTGATGCGAATTCAGAAAAATCAGAATGATTCAATTTATGATTTCAACCGAAGATTCAATAAACTGTAGAATAAAATACCTCCTAGATCAAAATTGCCAGACTCTATGGCATTGAGTGTATATTTGAATGCATTCAATCCTAAAACAGGGTATGAACTAAGAAATAGGTTCCCAAGAGACTTGGCTGAAGCTCAGAAGATAGCATTAACAATTGAAAACAATAGGAGGGCCGCTGGGATAATTGATAACAAAGAAAATCATAGGGCTCCCCAACAAACCAATAATCATCAATACAAATAGGAGAACACATACATGAATGAAAGGCCTAGGCTGCATGACATGCCTTATAACACAAATTGGAAGGATGGAAAACCTATAACAGATAGGCCTAGAAACAAAGAAACTCTTGATCCATTGAGAAAGAAGGGAGCTTATATGGTAAATAACAATTATTTATGTGAAGTCTGTGATAAGCCACATTCTCCAGATTATTGTGTTGTAGCCCAAAGAATGCAAGAGGAAGGAATGTTGATGGGAGACGGTGGAGAAGATCATAAAGTGTACTTGACTTCAAACACTTTTCACCATGTGGAGGAAGGGTACTCATCTTCAGAGGATGAAGGCTATGAGTATGATGTTTCACATCAGAAATATAATGTCCATATGGCTGAGCAGCAGATCCTTTCTGACTTTAAGGAAGATTATACAGAGCAATATTCTGATGAGATGCCTACTCAGGGCAGCATAAGGAAACTTACTAAAGAGGAGATAGAGAGATTGGCTGTTGCTGCAGTTGAAGAAGCAAGGAGTAAGTACTATTTGAGAAATAGGACAGTAAATGAGAAGGAAGGTGTCCCTAGGGGAATCTTTACGAAGGATAAAAAAATAACACAAAGACCTTCGAAGAAAACTGAAAATAAACAATATGATGAAAGTGAACAAAAGTCTGTCCACAAGGAGGAAGTGAAGGAAATACACAAAGAAATGCAAAATCCTTATCAATCAGGAAAAAGAGATAAGGAAGAAAACAGAGGAGAAGCGCCAGAGCAAAAGAAAATGGTTAAAATGGAGAGTTCTTTTGAATTCACTCAGGCTTTATCTTAGGTAAAGATGTCCATCCCACTTCTTGAGATAATGAAAATTAAGGAATACAGGGACAGTGCAGTGCAATTGATAACAAATGAAAATGAAAAACATGTAAATTTTGAAAATAAGATGGCTGCTAAAAATAAGCAGGATAAAGTAAATATCCCAAAAATCTGCTTGAGTAATGTATTGACAAGTCCTCCACAAGTTGATCCTTTTTTCACTACATTACTCATAAATAACAAATTGTTAAGAAATTGCATGATAGATTCTGGTGCTGCCATGAATATTATGCCAGTAGGAGTGATGAAACAACTAGGCATGTGGGTGGATACATATGAAGGGAAATGCTATGCAATGGATAACCGATCTGTTCCTGTGGTGGGTATAATGAAAAATGTTGAAGTCAAGCTAGCTGCTTATCCTCAAGTGGCTTACAATATTGATATAACAGTAATAGACACCCCTCCTTAGTTCGATATGATTTAATCAAGACAGTGGATGACAACTATTGGTGGAAATGTCCAGTTTGATCTATCTTATGCAACAATTCTAGTAAATGGTCACGAAGTCAAGTTGTATAGGGAGCCAAGAATGAACCAGCTTGTTGACTGTGTACCAAAGGATTAGATCAATTGTTTCTGTGATATGAATCTTGGAAATTTCAAGATAGAATCAGCCCAGCCAGAGTTAGTCAGTACTCATCCAATTAAAAAATATGTTGCGCCTGACTGCAATGGTGTGTGGAGGATGTACTTTGGTCGAGAATGGGAGCCTGAATCATTTTGTTGGCCAGAGTCATCAAAACAATGTACCTTTGATCTAATGAATAAATTTATTGACACCGTGCAGGGGAAAAGGTATGAAGACAATGGTGATGTCACAGATGGGCATCAGGTGATCAATTATACACTACAGCCAATGGTAAATGAGACATGTGCAAGTCAATATGATTCCTGTGATGGCTTGCATGAGGAAGAGGTAATGAACAACACAGGTCCATTTGAAAGTGAAATAATACCTCCTATTGCAGTCAAAAGCCATGAAGACACATTCGATGAAGAAGAGGAATGTGCACATGAAGGTGATTCTGAAGTCTTGTGTCTAGCTTACATTTGTTTTGATAGTGAAGTTCTTTGTGTAATGATTCATATGACTCCCAATGCATTTTTCGAATTGATGATCAGAAACCTGTGTGCATTCGAGAAGAGGTATGTGATTTTGAAACTTCTAACTCATATGGGAAAGACATTTTTTTGCATGCCAAGAATGATAGAATTCCAACATTGATTGATTCATATATGCATGATGTTGAAGATGTGAGTCATATTCAAGTATTGTCTCCAAATGACGATTTGAAGGAGGTGCAAAAGGTCTCAGATTTGTTGATTTCAGACAGTATTGATATAACATAATTTTTTGTCTCTCAAGAAGAGCACTTTGATGGTCAATTTTCAAATGAGCTGGGAGAGTGTTTCATGATACATAACAGTGAGAAAGATAATGAGGAATTTTGTATTGAATATGCATATACTTTGTGTGATAACAGAGATTTATCCCATGATGATGAAGAATTTGAATTGTTGAATGATGAAGGGAATTTGGGTCAAGCTGAGCACGATGATCCTCTAAAAACTTGCAATAACAGTGACATGAAAGATTGCATGAATATCTTCAAGAGGAATCTGATGAACTCAAGGCAAGACCAGGTATTTGATAGGGGAAAGTATGGTTTGAGTTTCTAATCGTAATAGCTTAGAACAGGTGAAGTTGAAACACAAAGGATTAAGGGTTGCCAGTGCATGGACAACTCTTGATGATCCTCTTTAAAATTATTTTCCATGCACAGTAGCTTAGGAAATAAAAGGAATAGGACTTTCCAGTACATGGACAATCCTGATTTTCCTTCCTTTAAAATAATTTTCCATGTACAGTAGTTTAGGGTTTTCTCCATCTCCATTTTGCATTCATTTCCATTGCCATTCATTCCATTTCTACTCACTGCTCATCATTTTGTGTCTGGTCTGCTCACCCAAAGATATGGATCCTTGCAATGATCTCACTATCATTCATCCCCAGACGGAGCCACTGTTGGAACTGTAAAAATATGATGATTTTACATATTGTTCACATTCATAATTTTCCAAGTGATTTCTACCATGTGCACATTTTCCTTATTTTTGGCCATGTTGTCCCATATGATCCATTAGGTCTTGAATATTTCACGTTGTAGTTCATATTGACATGTTTTGGTCAAGGGTTTCCCAATCCATTTTGTTTTTTTGCTTGCATGAGTCTGTGTTGCCTATCGACAAGACTCATTTGATGTCACGACAATCAGAAGTCATGTACATTCATCATTCGGCAGGACTTTGTCATTGTCTCAACAATAGGATAAAATTCGTCTATCGGCAAAGGGTGCTACCGTCGGAATAGGGTCATAGCGAAACTGTTATGTCTTATTGACCGAAGATAGCGGGATATGCATTTCGGCAGGAGTTTGGTCTTCAGAGTAATGCTTCATCGAATTCACATTGTCACACTGATTGGCAACAAGAAGAACACATTGACAAGAGTTGGGGCATCGATATAAAGTCATAACGAACCCTTTTGGTCTCACCGACAAGCACATTAAAGATTCATTTCGGCTAGACGTGTTGCTTTCGGTGAAGGGTCTTGGTGATTTTACAATGTCACACCGATCGGTGGCGGGAGGATTCACTAGGGTAAGACTTATGAGCTTCGATGTAAAGTCTTGGTGAGCTCGTTGGGTCTTGCCGACGAAGTCTAATGAATGGTTTTCGGCGAGAGGTTGGCATTGTCTTGGCGACCTAAGGATGAAAGGAGCATATCGGTAGGAGTTAGCGATATCAGTATGAGGTCTCGATGAGTGACCTCCGGTCTCGCAGATATTACACATGAGGACTCTATCGGTATAAGAATTGTGTTGTCTCAAAAAATAGGTATGAACTCGGTGCTTTCGGTAAAAAAAAAGGTATTATGTATAAGGTCTCCCCGATAACAGTAAGTCATGGCGACTCGCATGAGATAGAAGATTACATTTCGGTGAGAGAATAGATTTGTCTCGGCGACACAAGATGGAGGGATGGCTCTTGGTGAAACATGAAGTGATTTGTGTGACCTCTCACCGACATCATAAAGTCACAGCGAAGCGGACGAAACAAAAAGAGCACATCGGTGAGAGATATTCTTATGTCTTAGTGATTGGAATAAATATGACAGAAAAGTATGTCTCAGTGAGACATAGGGCGATCTGTGGGATATCTCCTCGATAACAAAGGGTCATGGAAAAAGTGAATAGGAGCACAAGATGACCAACGATATTATTGCCTTCGGCATACTTACAGAGTTGTTTCAGCGACTGTTTCAGTGATGATTAATTGGCCCGATTGCAACTGTTTGCTGACATTGGAATATGAAACGATGTGCCTGTTCAGATGCTGGTGTATAAATGTTCATTCCCAATTGTGAATAAGGGGATTTTTCAGATTTTTAGAGTAGATAAGGTAGAGAATATATAGTTGGATGATTTTTTCCAAAGAACAAAGATCATGATGCATGTTTTCAAAATGGAGTTTTTAATGAGAATCAGTTGATGTTGCAGCTCATTTTCTGATGTCAATTGTCTGTTAGATTTATCAAAAGTATTACTAAGTTGTCTCCAAGATTGATGCTTTCTAGTTGTTTAATTTGGTATAACAAGTTTATTTTCAATTTATCAGGGCACATTTGTTGTTTTTGTGTGGTTAACTGATTGATTCTTTCAAGAACAGATTAAATCCTTTTGGTTGGTCACAGTAATCAGGGAAATTCATCTGGATTATTAAAGTAGAACTTAGTAGTCATAGTCTTGCATGTTTATACAAGTTATAAACAAAACATATGCCAAACAATTTGAGTTTCTGTCAGGAAGAACGTTGCTCATCTAGATTTCATTTGACTCCGCTTACCCAATAAGGCACTAGTCTCTGCATTTCACCATTCAGATTCATTTAATTTCTTTACATCTGTTAACTGAGCATATTAGGATTTATTTTTAAGCATTGGTATACAATTCATATCAAATTTGATTTCATTTGTTCACTCCCATCTGCCATTGTGGACAAATCACTGCAAGAGAGAAGATCATAAGTCAAGTCTGCTCAATTCATAAAGGTACACCCGCCTAGGTCTAGCAGCACCTAAAGAGTAGAAGGCTCAATTCATTTGACCTTGTCTGTGACCCTAAAACATCGTGAAAGCTTGGCAACCTTTCATGGTTCAAACTTGCGTTTTTGAGAGCTAACATATACTACATATTTTGTGAAAAAATGTCTACCGTGTGCATGTGTTAGTGGTTGCAGGTATATGTTCGATTCCTCCAGGTGGAGGGGAAGTATCACTTAGGAGAAGGTCTTGGTCGGGTAACCAATAACAAAACCTATATGAGCTTACACACACCACAATAGAATAATTGAGTTAGGATATTAAGTGAGAAGTTGGTAAGTAATCCTTAGTTAATGTGTTTGCATTAGTAAGAGTCTTGTTTACTTTTGAGTGCATTATTGGGTGATGTTTATCTGTTTGAGCTTGTGAGTTTTTTCCTTGTTGCTATGCTTGTATTGATATGTGGAACATATGAGGAATATGTATACGCACACAGATGCATGCCGATGATAGACTACAAACACAAAGGAACACATACATGAGGGTACATAGGTAGACGTATCTATGCACACTCATGCACGAGTTGCTTATTTGCATGGAACTATCCGATGGTTCTAACATGTATATGTATATGTATAGATATATCGCTCGTAGGCTCTTATCAATACCATAGTAATTGTGTATGATTTGGTGTGAGGATCAAATGTGTATATATGTATATATATAGTATATACATATATCCATATATATGTATCAATATATGCGTATGGTGGCAAATGGACATGCACATATGAATGTATCGATACATGTATATATACATATACATGTACATAGAGGCATATATATAAATATATATATGTATACACAATCGATATATATTAATATAACAGTGTGATTGCTATCTTGATGTATTCATTTGTATATCGATTATATATACATGTTTTATTGCCATATGCTAAATATGGATATATATACTAACATATATATGTACATATACATATTTATACTTATATATGTGTGTACCAATATATATGTATATATATGTACATGTATATGTACATACATGTTAAGTATATATATATATATATATATATATATATTTAAAAGCTATATATAGTTTTGAAGTCGATTATCATAAATAACTTAGAGGCTGATTTATTAAACTAAATCACAGCCAAATTATGATATAGTTATAACTGTATTCTTTAACCACATATTACTCTTGTTGTCTGTGCATGAAGAGTTTGTAATCTGTAAACAAAGAGAAACCATTAAGTCGATGAAAGGTGAAAGAATAAGTTGACACCTTTTGTGGAGAGCTGTGGACTTAGTAAACTTTAAAATTCCATGTCAATAAGCATCGGCCAACATTTGTAAAGGCATGTAAACAAGTCGATGACTTTGTCAAACTGATTTATTATTGGAATCGACTCATACCCAGACTTAGTCGATGCAAGCTTGGTGTTGCATATTTGATGTTGACTGTTTCAAATATGAAGGAAACCACGACAACTCTTTAAGTAATCATTGATGCTTTGGCACCACCTTTACTTGTAGATGTCCATTATGAAATGCAAACTGAATTCTATCATATGTTGATTTGAATTAGTCTCTGATTGCTATCAATCAACATGGTCTATCTGTAGCTTGTTTTAGCTGAGTATGCGCTTACATGTTCGCCACCTTTTAGTTGTGATATATGTGTTGCTATGCATGCTTGTTGCTATCAAAACTCATGCATAAAATGTAGGCTGAATAGTTACCAAATTACTATATAAATAGTGGAGCTAGTGCACTTGTTTGGGACACATTCCTTATACAAGTTTTTGAATTCTATTTACAATTCTATCTGCAATATTCTGCCTAGTACAATGAGTGAGAGCTTTGAGCATTTGAGAGAGATTATTATTATTTGGAGAGAAGTATTTACAAACTTGTGAGTTAGAGATTATTGTGACAATATTGGAGGGATTGATACCAGGCTAGTTGCTATTCTGGAAGTGTTGTGTTTGCAGCCAGTCGATTGGAAAGCTTATCACAGGTATGAGGATATTCTTCCCTTGTTTGTATTAGTTTTGAAAGAGCCGATTCTTGATTGCTTAAAGCTAGTCTATTATAATTACTTGCATTTTGGGAAAAGATATGTTTTCTTTAAAAGAAAAGTGGAAACTATTTACTCTATTTGTGTATTGTTTGTAATTACTCCATGATAGGAGAGATTGTTTGTTCATAGGTATTATTATTACACTAGATATGATTAAACATGGGTAGCTTAAGGGATATTCATAGCTAGATATTTAATATGCTAGATGGCTAGTAGGTTACTCCTAATATTGTTATTGAGTGAAGGGAGGGAACTAGTACTTTGCTTAATGAGTTATGTAACCTTAGGTTTGTGTTAAAGAGATAGGTTGTCTCGAGGATTAGCTAACCTATGGAGAGGGATTGCCTAAGCATATATATAATGGCCTTAAGTAAAAATGAGCTTGCCATAGTGTAAGTGAATGGTAGACCTTTACTTGATTATATTGAGTGCGAGCACTTTGGAAAAAGTAGTGTGATTGCTCGAGGCTCCATTGTCAGTTCACTATGTCCATTTAAATGCATGAGGGTTATCTACCGTAGGTTATAAATCCTAGTCATGTGGACACAACACTAAGCTTAGAGTGGTTTGTCGTACGGGGTTACCCAACCAATACCTTCATCGAAGGGTAGGGCCATCTATCATTGATAGATGTGTGAGGGACCGCATATGAGTCCATGGTTGGTGGAAAAGCACTTGAGTGATGCTTCTCCTCCTCAACAAGTGACAAAAGACCAAGGTTTTGAAAGGCGAATTCCTCGACCATCTATATCTTATGCTATGAAGCTTAGAGGAGCTATGAATGTAGTTGTGTACATTCTTGGAATATTGTACTTTGGAAGTTATTGTATTGAAATGGAAATCCTTATTGTAAATTGTTACAACATCTTTGTTCATATATTCTGAATAAAGAAAGGAATTTTTTTTATTGCAATGGTTTATTACATAGTTTATGTTACTCGCACAGTGAAAACTTAGGAAAATTTACTTCAGTGAACTTTTGGCATATTACAATTATGATTGATAAATTGAAGGATCTACATGAGGGGCAAGTTATTCATATCACTAATGACAATGAAAATCTTGGAGAGAGAAGTGGGCAGGCTAGACCTAGTACCAAAATCAAAGCTAGTAAAAGAAGTCTTTTGACAAATAGAAAATGGTACATTAGACTTTGCCAAGTTGCATGAGAATTTTTATTAGTAGGAACTCGAGGAAATGAAGATCCTCAAGTAGATGTGATAAAGACCCTAGGCTATGCCAATTTACTTATAGTGTTTGGTGTTTTATGTTATCTTTGTTTTAGGTTTGTCTTGTTGGGGTTTGTCTTTGTGATAATTTTGTTATGTTTTGGTTGAGTTTTTGTTGTTTCTCATTTTTTTATAATAGAGTTTTGGGACCCCTTTAAAACCCGTTTTACCATCTTAATAAAAAATAATTAATCTCTCAATAGCCAATACGTAACATTCATTATTGAAGCATATCTTGAGTACTCTCTTTGACAGTCATTCATTGTCAACAATAAAAAATTGACTTAGTAATATTCATTCTCATCTTACCTCAACATCTATTCTCTCTCAATATCACATTTACTTTTGTTGTTAATTCAATCTTGAGGCTTAACTAAGGTGTAAGAAAGAACTAAAATTTAATCATAGCATATCAAACACTCCAATATTCTTTAGCATCACCATTGTTTTTCCTTATATTGTAGGTGACAAAGATCTAATTATTTTTTAGATAGAATTACAAAAAATTAAGATAGAATGGTGCCATTGGATATGATCAATGTCAAAATTTTGTTCCAAACTCTCAAATCGAATTATCACAACCTTCTAATAAGTAAATCAACTCTACATTTTAAATAATCAATCAAAATTTACATCACAATGTACACTACGCTAATCCCTCTTATTTTCATTTTAATATATATCTAATACAATATTAATTAACTTACTTTAATTCATTTATCACACCCAACCCCTATATCTAAAATACCGCTTATCACCTAATTAATTTACCAATTTACTAACCCCAATTATAAAGTCATTTTATTTTTCTCCAAACATAAAATAATTTCTTTTACAAAATACATATAAACAACCACCATAGCAAAAAAATAAAGTTCAAATCACTTTATTTTTAATAATTAATACTTTTCAAGCAAGTAAATCTAAATATATAAACCACCACCATAACAAAGAATAAAGTTTGGATACTTTTCAAGCAATTAAATCTAAATATAAAAGCATCTTAACAATGAGGAAAAAACTTAAATTCAAAAACTACTAGGAATATCAAATAAAAATCTACAGTTATTGAGCTTTGCAAGCCTCTAAATATCTAACCTTTTGAACTGAAATCTTCTCACTTTTAAACTGTAATTTTTAAAATCTAGTGGCCAACCTAAAAAGTTTGGCAAATCATTTTTTTTTTCAGACGTATAATTTACTTGTTTAATTCTTTAAAGTGAAAAAGGACGGAGGAAGTAATAAGAGAAAAAGTGAAGAAGGAATAGAATCCCATCTCTTCATAACTTTATTTCATGGTCTGTTCAAAGTACTTGTACTGTACTTCTAATGAATTCTTACATTATTTGCTTCCTTTTTATGACCCTCGTGGGATGGGAATATCATGAAACCCTAAATTTGACCGTTGGCCTACCAATTAATTAATTAATTTTTTTAATGATGGTTGTCCATTCAATGTTTGCCTTTTAAAATCTTATTGATTTAAAAAAAAAATGATTGTAATATATGGCAAAAATATCTTGCATTGTGGAATGCTCTTTATTAGTGGTTTATGTCATGTTTGATTAGCACTAAGTTTTGATTGATTGATTTATCAGGAAGTGGGAGACACAAATGTTTTCATTAGTCATTTACCATTAACGATATCTATTTAAAATGTTTGAAATGATGTTAACATATAAAAAATTCATTTTATTAATAGTAACAAACTATCGTATTGGGAGATTTTTTTTGATTAGTCTGGTGCTCCTTTTGTTTAAGTTTTTATGTTTAAAATAATAATTGTGATTTGTTGTTGGTTTGTTGTTTTTGTGTTGTCTTTGGCTAGCGGCCTTTGATCTTTTTTGTTTGATGTTGCAATTTCTGCCTTGATGAGCCTTTTGTGTATGGGTTCAATGCCTTGTAATGCTGCTTATATAATAAAAAAACAAACTATCATAGTAGAAACAAAAGGTTACACCCTTATAACATAACTAGGTTTAATGATATCAAGATTCCACATTCCATATTGTTTGTAAGTATTGTTTCTGGATTTGATTGTGTTGAAGTTTTTGCATCAACGTTTCATATCACACTCCATGATCCATCATTAGGGTGATAGAGAGCTAGAGAAGTAGAAATGATTTGTTGCATACCAAAGCAAGTTAAAAAGGGAGAGGGAGGAAGAGGGAGAATATGCACACCAATCAAGGAATGAAGAAGGGACAATATAATAAGATAAATAATAAGATGAGGGAATAACTAAGTTTGGAAGATTAATAGACTAAAAAGAGCATATAAATAGAACACAAGAACACAAGAAGTATAATGCTAGAAATAAATTAAAACTTAAAAGGACACAATGGAAAGAATGAAAAGGAGGACAAAAATATAAGAAATAATGAAAAAATATAATAAATAAATTACTCAAGCAAAACTTAATAATAAGAATGTCATAAAAGGAAAATAAAATTAAGAAAATAATTAATTAAATGGATGAAGAGCAAAGGAAAAAGCCAAAAAAATAATAAAATAGCAAGATAATGATGCAGTGAATCTAATAATTAGATAATAAACAAAATAAAAGATTAATGCAAAGAACTAACAAAGACAACAAAATGAAACCTATAAACTAAAGGAGGGGGAAATAATGAAAAGCAAAAAAGAAAAAGAAAAAGAAACCAACAACTGAAAGAAACCTAATTCTAACCAAAGGTAATTTAATAAGGATAACTCAAAATGTTATATATATATATAATTTTTTTTCATTATTTCTTATATTTTTCTCCCCCTTTTCATTCTTTCCGTTGTGCCCTTTTAAGTTATAATTAATTTCTAACATTATCCTTGTGTTCTATTTATTTGCTCTTTTTAGTCTATTAATCTTACAAACTTAGTTATCCCCTCATCTTATTATTTGTCTTATTTTATTGTCCCTTATTCATTCCTTGATTGGTGTGCATATTCCCCCTTTTCTTCCCTCTCCTTTTTTTAACTTGCTTTGGTTTGCGACAAATCATTTCTACTTCTTTATCTCTCTATCATCCTGATGATGGATCACGAAGTGTGATCCGAAACGTTGATGCAAAAACTTCAACACAATCAAATTAAGAAGCAATACTTACAAATAACTAGGTTTGTTAATGTATTTAAACATGAAATCGTAAAAATCAACTTATTTCAAAATTTGTAAAGAGTAGCATAGGATTCAGAGACAAATGTGAAAGTGGGGAACAAGCAAAGTTTTTATGGTAAGGGTTCACCAATACTAGCAACATCATTTCAACTTGTCTATTCCATCACTAAAGTTTGGAAGCAAATATTATTTATGAATGAGTGAGTTGTTTAAAACCCATTCTATATTTGCTTTTGATTTCTCATGTTCATTCAAAAAAGGTTTCATAAATTGTTAATTTTTGTCTCATTGTCTATATTTTGGCTTGCTAAAATTTATATATTTAGCTTTGCCAATATTACAAATTGGAGTGTTAAATTACGATGAATAGATTAATTTTTTTTTGAAATTATAAGGCCAAGACTTTGGAAATGGTTTGAAAACACACATTTCATATTGAATTTGGGATGAAACTCTATTTGACCAAGTGCTAGTGAAATATGAGGTACCAATTTTAAATGAATGTTAACTAATCAATCATATTTCAAGATTCATGAATGAAGTAATTACCACTAAATACCATACACCCAACTAAAATCCTTTCTACACAACTTTGTGATATAAGAAAAAAATAAATGAATGAAATTTATAATCAACTAATCCCTCCCATAGTTCATTATCGTGTGAATGCATTTTGATCACAATTGGAATAATTACACAAATCCTTGATTGAAAACCAAAACTCTTAGTATCAAAATCCATTTTATTGACCTAACTTAAAAATTTGATGGACTCTGCTAAGAAGGAAACTATTCACAAATTAAATAACATGCAATAGAAACTAATTAGATTTGAACCTTCCCTCGTATTTTCATCTAATATTGGTGGTGATAAAACTAATCATTCTCATAGTTCACTACCATGTAGATGCATTTAGATTGGATAAATTATTCTATGCCTTGATTGAGCACTAAGAGCACTAGCATCAAAATCCATTTCATTGTTAAAACTTAAAAAATTAAGGCACAATGCCAAGAAGGGAACTATCCACAAATTAAATTCCATACAAAATAAAATAATGAGATTGAACCTTCCCCTACCTTTCCATCCAATATTATACACTTGTTCGTTCAAATTATTCATATTGTTAGGCTTTATAAATAATACAAAAATAATATATCCATGCAAATAAAACATATATTATAATGCCTCGAGCCTCACACATATGACATCAACCAAGTGAACAATTTTTTAAAAGATCAACACAAGAATGACTTCACAAGAAATCAACACCATGTAGAATGTATTGTATTGCATGCTAATGTGTAGAAAAAGTGTCATGTCAAGTATAATGACACAACACAAAATATCTCCATTTCTCCAAGCAAGGCGATGCAAGTATAAGACTTACAAATCATGTGTGACAAAGTCACTATGATTAACTACAAGAGAGTGGAGCTTCACCACAACAATAATTGAGTCCTAATTTATGATTGTGTTTTCTCATGAATATAAAAAGGAGTGGGATGAGGAAATTATCTAACTTTAATCCACTCCCTAAACACATCCAATGATTCTCACATCACCAAAGGAAACCTAAGAAACAAGTGGGACAACTAGGATATGCCATATCTTGACTAGTCAAATTACCACTAGTTTCCTACATTTGGAGTAGGATGAGAGTGAAAACTACATCCAATCTAATCCCAAAAAATCAAACAAAATTTAAACATAAGGGAAACATATTCAAAAGAGGTTTCTCTACTAAGAGGTACAAGTCCTCCACCAACTGAAATAATAACTAGTTATTTTCTTGCAAAGGCATACTTCCCACTACCAAATATGGAATAAATTCTAGATTACAATACTTATTGATAATTTTAGGACATGGGAAGACTCACAATATCAAGGGGAATAACTTTTAAATACAAAATTTCCTTAGAAAATGAATGGAAATGCCCACTATTTGAGGATCTAGAGGGCTATAGTGTACTAGAGAACTATAATACCTAGAAAGGAAACTAACACCCAATTAGTTACTTAGGCATCTAATTTTAGAACTACAATCTAGTTTTAGTGTTGGATTCATGCTCTAGCATTGGATTCTTGTACTAGCATTAGACTCCAATTTTTGCATTGTAGTCACTTTCTAGTGCTATAGTCCTAACCAGAGATTGAACAAACTATGATTCTAGGTCTCAAACATAGGTATAATACCTTAGAATCTTAAAAGTAAGATTAAACTTAGAACATTCCCTAAAAATACTCAATGACTAAAGAACTAGGGTGTAAGGTTAAGAGAACACACCCAATATTTGAAATATGAGAAAATAAAAGAGATGTTTTCCAAAGGTTGGGAGTTCTAGGACTCTAAAATGTATCCAAGGACATGAGGGATGAAGGTGAATGTTACCGAAACACTCTACTTACTCTTCCTTCATAAGGAGAACCCAAAATGACAAGAGGAAATCACCCTATGGTGGGTTTGTCAACACAACCTCAAGGGTAAGAGAATATATCTAACATTCCCATAAAACCAAAATCAATCATTTGCTAACATGTAAAGTTTATTTTATGCCCATATAAAAGGTGTTATAAATTTAGTTTACCAACATATCTAGAATGATGAAAAAATAAAAAATTAAATGCACTTTTGATACCAACATTGAGATGTAATAAAAATAATGATAAATTCATTACTACTTATACAGGTGGTTTAAATTTCATCTAATAGGAGGATCCAATATAAATGATACAATTACAAATTATGATTCAAAATCTAAATTGAATTCTACATTTTTCAATATTCTTGTGAATGAAATTACAAAAAGGAAATGAAATATTTTCCTACTTGCACATGATTTTGAGCCACTCCAATAGATTTTCTAGTTCCCCAATAATGGTTATGTAATGTCATAAAATTGCTCCCCCATGCAATTTCATATTACACAATCCTCCCTGTACATAGCAAGTAATAAAGATGATAATGTGAATCCCCCTTTTCCTAGCCTTCAAATTCATCCTTGACCCCTTGGTTTTTAGTCCCTAGTAGAATTTTTGTTAGAAATTCTTTTGCAACACGCACACGTCTATGCGTTGTATGAATTCCTTGACAAGATTCCTGGGTCTATGGTCATTAGGATGTTACACTTCCACCTACCCGTGAAGTGTAATGCCTTTGTAGTCACAGACACACTTGAAACCAACCTTTTTGCATGCTATCCTTCCATTCTTTCATTCATTTTTTCATTCTTTCATTCTTTCATTCTCATTCTTGCATTCTCATTCTCTCAAGCTCTCACTTCTCATTCTACATCAAGTTTCGACATAATTTTTCTCAAGCTCACTTGCAAGTTCTTGGTTTCTACATCGATGTCTCAACTCTCTCAAGTGTAGCACTCTCTTTCAGCTTCTCATGCTTGTTGAAGGGAGGGTAAACACACTTTTACTTGCATTTATCATACTTTTTTAGTAGCATATTAATATCTAACATATCTACTTTGTTTAGCTTTTCATTCTATATCATCTATTATCTATTTCTTTATCTACTTGTCTTCTTGTCTATTCGTGGAGGTGGAAACACCAAAACGAGGATTTGACTAAGGAAAGCCTAAAAACAACCCCAAAATTTTCCCTTATCTTCATGTGTGTAGGTTGTTCATGTGGAGCTTTGTGGGAGGTTGCATAGCATTGGACCTCTCGTGAGTCTATTTCTCTCTTTTATCTTTTGTCATTTTGTTTTATTTAATTTAGATTCTTGCATGTTTAGTATTCTTCTTATTGTAATTTTTGTCATTTCTACCATTCTATTATCTTAGTTAAATGTAGTCAAATTTTGATTCTTGAATTGTTAGTAGGTTTTGTGTGTTTTGGTAAGTTTATTCTGCTTTTGCTCCATACGAGACCACAACGCGTTGTCATCCTCTGGCCGTGAGCTAGTTTGCTTGCTCTTGAGACCTCTGAGGCCTACTCTTTTGGATTTTGAAGCCCTCTTTCTAAAATCAACCATAAAACATAAAACAATGATGTTGCAAAAAAATCCCCTTTTTGTCCTTTGTCACTTGAGCTTAGCCTTTGAGGTAGCTGAGGATAATTTTCTCCCTATAGACTCTTATTTGTCCTAAAGACTCAGGAGTAGTAAATCTCCTCCTCTATAGGTTCCATGTCACCCAAACATGTGGAACCTATAGGTCCAATCCATTGTGGAAGAAGATAGTCACTTAAGCACAATCACACACACTCAGACAAAAAAAGGGGAGTATGTCTCACACACATGCTAAACATTATAAATAACTATCATAGAATATGCATGCCAACAAGTATGATAAACCATTATAGCATAAACATTCCAAATAAGAATGATAAACCATCATATAATAAGCATTCCTAGAGGGGAAAAACTACAAATCAATAGGCACAAGAGACAAACCACATCACATAACATACACATGTCAGTAATTAAGCATACACAATAAGTATTAATATGTTCAACCAACCACATAGACACATGGTGAGAGTAAGGTCTCATGTTGGATACAAACTATAATGGAAAAAAGGATGAGGATCCTAGAGGTAAGAAAAGGAATACCATCTTAGTATCTCTATGATTATATGGGATGGAGTATTCATCCTTGTCATGAGTTAAGGTACCATGTGACACCCAATGTAATATCCCCAACAAAATATTAATGTAAATATTACTCAAACCCTCTGCTAATAGTGTTTAGTTAATAATTTACCTCCAAACCTTATAAAAACCTAGGTCTCATTAGGATTTTAAGATTAATATTAACAACCCAAATTACAATGAAACCAATAAAATAAAGATAGCTTTTGAGATTTTATTATTATAATGAAATATAAGGTTACTGCAAGATTTAATACAACAATAGAAAACATACTAATTGTAATAAAAAATAATAGACTAGAAAATATAATTCTTACACCCACTATGAGCTACAAATCATATAGACATATGAAGTTGAATTTTGTGACCAACTATAATAATGAAAACTAGATGAAGTTGTGATCCACCACTATGAAGTTCATTCATGACCTCTAGTTGTGTGTAGGCATGATGTTGATTGTGTAAGTGATAGAAAGAGAAAGAGCAGTTGTAGTAGATCCTATCCAATTTCATTTTGATCATATCCCTATGACAAAAGGTATGTGAATAAGTGTGCTTAATTTTTTGTTAGAGGCAATGAGCCAAAGGAAATAACTTCTCAATTGCTGAAAGCAGTAGGCTAGTAAGAAACTGAGAAGACATTTGGAGAGTTAGCAAAGTAGAATTGTAATCATCAAAAGAGATTGACCTAATTGTTAGTTTCAGACAGTGGAAGGACTATCATTTTGTAATCATTCTTGAGTGTGTACTCAGATCAGGGAATTGTAGCTTCCTTGGGTGTAACCCTAAAACTATAATCAAGGAGTTGTAGCTTCTTTGGCTTGTAGCCCTAAAAAAAAGTTGTAAATGTTGTTCATCTTGTGAGGTTGGATTAGGACAATAGATCCTAGCAATTTTTCTCACGGTGGATTTTCCCTTGTGGGGTTTTCCATGTATATCTAGTGTTGTGCATTGTCTTCATCTTTCATATTATTGTTTATGTAGTAGAGTTTAAAGTGTCTATTTTTTCTAGAAGGTTTGAGATTTGATAGAATAATGATTCACCCCCCCTCTTAGTATTTCGGTGTGTTCAAAAATTGGTATCAGAGTCAAGTTCCTTAAAAGAATTCTAATGGCTTAAGGAAGATTTAGGATGACACAAGAAGGGTCTCACAAGCCACCTAGATTTGATGGAACACATTTTTCTTTCTAGCAATTCAGGATGGAAGCCTATCTAACCTCTTTAGGGTTTTGAGTTTGGCAATCAGTCAAGTATGGTTATACTATTTCTACTACTCCTCCAACTGATCCGACAAGGATTAAGGCCTATGAGAACAATGGAAAGGCTAAGAATGCTATCTTTGAGTGGAATAGCAGACTCTGAACTTGTAAAAGTAATGTTCTACAAGTGAACAAAGGATGAAGATAATGCATGATATTTTCTTCGAGTAGATGATGTGGTCAATGCAATTAGAGGACTTGGTGAAGAACTAGAAGAACCCATGGTGGTTAAAAAGGTACTGAGGTATCTTCCTAAAGCTTATAGTCCTAAAGTATCTTCTATTGATGAAGCTAGATATTTAGATAATTTCTCAATGGATCAATTATATGGTGCTCTCATTGCCTTTTAAATGAGAGAGTTTGACAAAGAAGCTCTAAAGAAGGAAAAAACTTTCAAAGCCAGTAAGAAGGTGAAGTATGAAGCATCTGATCAGAGCAGTGACAATGAAGAAGAAGAAAACTTTGTAAAGAAGTTGAAGAGGGGTACAACAAGTACAAAGGTAAGCTACCTTTCAAATTTTTTAAGTGTGGAGAGAATGATCATTTTGCTTCTAAATTTTCCTTAAAATATTCTGAAAATAGAAACAAAAATTCTAGAAGAAATAAGTTTAAAAGAAGTCTCTACACCAAGGAAGATTCCTACTCTTCAAAGGATGAGGAATCTAGTGGTCTGGATAACAAGGATGAAATCCTATTCATAGTTGCTAAGAAGACTGAAGATGAAAATAAATATTCAAGGGTTGTGTGGACTACTTTTCATGCAAAAGATGAGGAAAAATATTGGGTGATTGACAATGGTTGTTTCAACCAGATGACAAGAGATAGGAGCAAGTTTATCAAGCTTGTGAAGTGGAATGGAGACATAGTCAAGCTTGGAGATGATACTTTAGTAAAGATCTATGGAAAAAGGTATAATAAGTATTGATGGGAAGCACAAGAAAAAAGAAATTCTTTATGTAAAGGTCTTAGGCACAATCTTCTTAGTGTGAGTCATATGCGCAACAAAGGATACAATCTCATATGCAATAAAAGAGGATGTGAAATCAAAAAAGGAAAGTCTAGAAAATTGGTAGAAGAAGGATCTAGTACTAATAGTGACATATATAGTCTAAAGGATGCCAATGGGTGAAGTTGTCTGTTGGGAAAAACTTGAGTGAATGTTGGCTTTGGCATAGGAGAATGGGACACATCAATTTTGACAACCTTGTGAAGATCAGTTCATCAAATGCGGTAAGATATATGCCCAAGATTGTCAAGCTTGTAAGTACCTTGTGCAAGGAATGTTAATTTGAAAAGCAAACAAGGATAAGTTTCAAGTCTAAAGAGTATTCTTCTTCTAGACCCTTGAAGCTGATTCATATTGATTTGTGCATACCTACTAGAATAAAGAGTCTTCAAGGAGAAAGGTATTTCATGCTTTTTATTGATGATTTCTCTATGATGACATGGGGTACATTCTTAAAAGATAAATGTAAAGCTTTTAGTATATTCAATATTTTCAAGTCAATGGTTGAGAATGAAGTGAATGCTAAAATCAAGTGTTTGAAGTCTAATAGAGGAGGTGAGTTCACATCAAATGAGTTTAATGATTTTTTTGAAGAATATGGGATAAAGATGCATCTATCCTTTGCTAGAACTCCTCAACAAAATGGGGTAGTGGAAAGAAATAATAAGATTGTTCAAGGGATGGAAAGGGTTATGCTGAAGGAAGAAAATTTGCTTGATGTTTATTAGAAAATGGAAGTTCATATTATGGTCTATATTCTCAATAGAGGATTATTAAGGGTGAATAGTACTAAGACCCCATATGAGTTATGGCATGGAAGACCAACAATTGCCAGGTATTTTAGAATCTTTAGAAGAAAATGCTACATTAGAAGAGATGAAGATATTTTGGGCAAGTTTGATTCAAGAGCTGATGAAGGTATTTTTCTTGGATATTAAACTCAGAGTAAAGCTAATAGGTGCTACAATAAAAGACTAGGACATATAGTTGAAAGTACAAATGTTAATGTTGATGAATATTTTCATTAGAATATGTATGAAATTGAGGACTGCGGATATGATGCGCCTCCTTGTTTAGAAGAAGAAGAAGAAATTGAAGAAAAAGAAGAAATAGTAGAAATGCATAGTAAGAGTCCTATCAAGTATGTCCAGAATAATCATTCAGAAGATCAGATCATTGGAGATAAGAATGAAGGAATACTGACTAAGAGAAGGCTTGCAATGATAACTGAACAAGTAAAATTTTGTTTATTATCAAAGATATAACCAATTTTTTTTGCTAATTCTACAAAGGATGAAGGATTGATACAAGCAATCAAAGAAGAATTCAAATCAGATTGAGAAGAATCAAACTTGGGAACTGGTTCCAAGGCTTGCATACAAGAATTTGATAGGAACAAAGTGGGTATTCAAGAATAAGTTGAATGAAGATGGAGAAGTTGTAATATGAAATAAAGCAAGATTGGTTTATAAAGGCTATTCACAAGTAGAAGGAATTTATTTTGAAGAGAAATTTTCTTTAATAGAAAGAATGGAAGCAATCAACATGTTTGTTTCCTTTTCAGGCTATAAGGACTTTCTTGAAGTATATTAGATGGATGTTAAATTACCTTTCTTGAATGGAGATTTGGAAGAAGTCTACATAGAGCAACCCGATGGATTCTAGTTATTAGAAGACCCAAACATGGGGTCCAAACTCAAACAGGTATTGTATGGTCACAAACAAGCTCTTAGGGCTTGGTATGCAAGGTTGGACAAGTACTTGCTTTAGCAAGGTTTCAAGAAAGGTACCACATACATTAATATTTACTTCAAGATTGAGGATGAAATAATTTTGGTAGTTGTTGTATATGTTGACGATATAATCTTTGGTGGAAATTATGAAATGTGCAAGAAGTTTGCTAAAGAAATGTAGAAAGAATTTGAAATTTCTATGATAGGTGAGCCATCCTTCTTTCTTGGCCTTCAAATTGCTCAGATAGATAATGGTATCTTTATTTCTCAAGAAAATTATGTCAAAAAGATGTTGAAGAAGTTTAGTATGGAAGATTGCAAACCTATGAGTACTCCTATGGTAACTAGTTATCATTTGAGCAAAGATGATAAGTCTCCCCTAGCTGATCAGATTCTATATAGATATATGATTGGAAGCCTCTTGTAATTAACTCCTTATAGACCTAAGATGATGCATGCAATATGTTTGGTTGCAATATTTTAAGCTAATCCTAAGGAAACTCATGTGAAGGCAATCAAGAGAATATGTAGATATTTGAAGAGAACTTTGGATTATGGATTATGGTATCCAAAAGGTAATGACTTTGATCTGAGTGCATACATTGACGCTGATTGGGCTGGTTGTGTTGATGATAGAAGGAGTACTAGTGGTGGTGCTTTCTTTTTAAGAAATAGGTTGGTTTCATGGCATAGTAAGAAGCAAGATTCAATATCTTTATCAATAGTAGAAGCATAGTATATTGCTGCAACATCTTGTTGTACTCAAGTGTTGTGGATGAAGCAAACATTGAAGGATATCAAGATAAAGTATGATGAGCCCATTCCTATTCTATATGATAATACAAGTGCTATTAATAAAGAATCTATTGATGCATTCTAGAACCAGACACATATCAATCAGGTATCACTTTCTGAGAGAGAAGGTTGCAGATAAATAAGTGAAGTTGGAGTATGTATCTACAAAGGATCAGATTGCAAACATTTTCATAAAGGCACTTGCAAAGGATACATTTGAATATCTTAGATATAATTTAGGGATAATTACACCTCCTTATTATTTCTAGATGCATACTTGGTGTATCTATCCATGGGGAGAAATTTAAGTCATATTTTTTCCTGGATTGATGGGGGCTACATCTCAGGGGGAGCAGGTAGTGGTTGTTGTTGACTGGGGGAGCCTACATGTTAGTTGAAGAGGGAGAGACAAGTTTATTTTCCCTTTGCCATTAATGTAAAAGGGGGAGAGATTGTGCACCAAAGGGGGAGATTCTACTATTTTTTCCATCAATGACAAAGGGGGAGATTGTTGTAGTTTGTTTGTCATTGATGTCAAAATTTCTATGAAGAGTATTGTAGTTTGATTGTTTGGTTGCCAAAGTCTTTGAAAAATGCTCCACATTTCTCCGCTGATGCTATCTTACTTCTATGGTTTGGAGGATATCCTTTTGTTATGTCAAGGTATGTGTGATCCAAGTTTCAAATTATTTGAGTTATCAAAAAGGTGTTTTTGAGAGTGGCAGATTGAAGATTGTGTTAATTCTATGTGGATGTTCTTAGAGGTGTAAAGGCTAGATCAATATATCTCCACATTTGAAGTTATGGTTGTGCAACTCAAAAGATAAGTTCATTGAGATGTGAAGGTGTTATATCCAAAGTTTCATGTCAATAATCCTTCTGCAAAGAAAGTTAGAAGTGATAGAGTACTAGATTGTGTTGTCCAGAGACTGGTTTAAATGTTTGTTGGCTTACGCCAACTTGTTTCTATATGAGGTTGTGAAAGGGATGTATGAGAGTGTTCCTAAATATCATGTGATGCTTGTTGATGTTCCATAAAGTACTTTCTGGCTTCTCTAGTACTGGTTGTGGTTTGGAATGAATGTTTTGTTGGTTTATGCCTTTGTTAAGGCCGACTAAGGTATGTTGATGGTGTGTGCCACAAGTTTGAGATTGAGTTGAGCTGAAGGAGCATTTGAAGGTGTTTTATTGGTCATGCCAACTCATCTAGGAGAAACATAAATAATGTTTTATCATTCTTGTGTATCGCCAATGGATGTGAAGGTCGACATGCTACATGTCACATATTTTCTTATTTATGGTTGACATAATTTGTATTTGTAAAGTGTGCAAATGATGTTTATAGAAGAAAAAAGATGTGAAGACTATTTTAGGACCAAGTTAAGCATGTGTTGGGACCTGCAAGGCATTTTACTCTTCCCAGCGTTACGTGTAGTCTTTTGAGTCTTTCCCTCTACACGTTTCATGTTGTTTTTTTAATCCTTGGATGACTTATAGATGTAATATTTTTGTTGTTGTAGGCTGACATGTGAAATGTAATCAATATAATATCATGTATAAACTGTAAACCTAGTTGATCTAGGGTGTTGTGTGTAGGCATGATGACAATTGTGTAAGTGCCTGAAAGAGAAAGAGAAGTTGTAGTAGATCCTGTCTAGTTCCATTTTGATCATATCCTTGTGACATAAGGCATGTGAAGAAGTGTGCTTAATTCTTGTTGGAGGTAGTGAGCCAAATGTAATATCTTAATTGCTAAAAGCAGTGGGCTAGTAAGAAACTGAGAAGATATTTGGAGAGTCAACAAAGCATAATTGTAATCATCAAAAGAGATTGAGCTTAATTGTTAGTTTTAGATAGTGGAAGGATTGTCAATCTGCAATCATTCCTGAGTGTGTGCTCAGATCATGGATTTGTAGCTTCCTTGGGCGTAACCCTAAAATTATAATCAAAAAGTTGTAGCTTCCTTGGGTTGTAGCCCTAAAACAAAGTTGTAAATGTTGTTCATCTTGTGAGACTGAATTAGGACATTAGCTCCTAGTAGCTTTTCTCACCGTGGTTTTCCCTTGTGGGGTTTTCCATGTAGATATGGTGTTGTGCATTACCTTCATCTTTCATATTCTTGTTCATGCAATAGAGTTTAAAATATCCATTTATTTCGGAAGGTTTGAGATTTGATAGAATATTGATTCACCCCCTCTTAGTATTCTGGTGTGTTCAACATTGATAGGTTGCAAAAATCCATATCACCTTGCACACTTATGTCAATAGTGATTAGAACAATGTACCTCACACACATTCAAAAGAAATATGATTAAATTCCTTGTTAGATGTGAATTATAGTTAAATAAGATCATACTCAAATTATTATATCAAAATACCAATTATAATATTATGGTTTAAATCTTATCCTTATCAATACACATACATGTAGAAAGTGAAAGAATAACAATGTAATTCCATAAGTCTATGCTCCAATCCAAATAATAAAGGAACTATGTGTCTAGTTAAAGATTGATTTCTTAGAGGGATGCGGCAAGACACTACACTTGACATAATCTAGGCATTCTACATATTTTATTTCTTTTGTGTATTTAAACTCATACATTTGACAACAAGGGCTTGATTGACATCAAATAAGTCATATGGTTTCTATTGACTAATAACAAGATCATCAAAGTGATCTTTAGCACCATCAAGTCATAAAAGAAGAAAAATTCCATTTGAACCATTTTTATGAGCATATGTTGTTAGAGGAAAAAAATACAACTAGGAGAACATAATTGTGCCACTTAGGATTGAATCACATATAGCCCTATCCCAAAACAAAGAAAAAATTAGAGATAACTTTGTGATAGTACACAAAAGAATGGTTAAATATTGCAAGACTCAATTTGATTAGAAATGATCAACTATACTAGAAATCTATCACCGACTACCATAATAATCAAATAGAGCTAAGAACCCATAACCAAGTCTTAATTACTTAATATTTTATTATTTTGCACTCAACTGTTAGTTGTGTTAAATAATTCATCATTTAGTTATAGACCTAGATATTTAGGATACAATTTCTTAATCTATAATATTTTATTCTTTAAAAACCTTTAGGTGACATAAATTTATAGAGGTATTGGGAGTTATAAAGGAATCTCCCTTGAAAATTAGAATTACCAATTCTCCCTTAAAACAATAATTTTTTTTTTGAATTTTTCTTTGATCCAACCAATCATGATTCACATTAAAGGTGTCTTTAACAAAATCTAGGTTAATTGAATGTCTAATTACTGTTATTAGACTTCATCCGTATAGAGAGGAGTAGGAGTAACTCAATTGATAAAAATAACTTAAATGAAGACTAACTCACATTATCTTCGATATGAAAAAGATAGATAAGAGAGGTCAAAAGAAAAATAACAATAAAGAGTATCCATTTTTTTACACATACCAACAATCAAATCATAATAACACTTTATTTTAAATCATAATAAGAGACAAACCAATTTTATAAATACTTTAGCGACGTTTTCCTTATAAGATTTGTTACAAAAGATAGAAAAACCAAAGAGACACATGAGACTAATGATTTAAAAAAAAACTAGAATGACTAAACCAACTGTCGCTTAAATTGTCTTCGTAAATATCCAAAACCATCTAGTGTATTCTATGAAAAAGATAAAGTGGTAAGCTTTTGTTGTCTATTCTCCACGTATTTCACGGCAGATTTCGGGGCTCCTTACTGTAGGCAGGCGGCAGCTAACTGGTCTGCCCTCCACTACCAAAAGCGATTCCAAATACAATTTAAAAAAAAAAACAAAAAAAAGTGATTCCGAAAAAAAATAAAGTGATTCCGAACTTGGACCAAGATTAGAGTTTACGCGCTGCAACTCGAATAAATCCTCCTCAATCAAACCGGACGCGCTCTCTTATCTTATTCCAATCACGACTCCTTTTTCTTTTTCTATATCAGTAGCTATTAAGCTTGCCTGAGATCAATCATACAATTCTGTTGTACCAACTGGGAACCCCATTTCATCTCCACTTAGACGCTACGTACGAGGAATCCGCAATAATGGTGAAAGCAGTTGAAGTGTATTGATATCTATAGTAAGTTATTTGATTATTAGGTCATCGCGTCACAAGTGACAGGCGAGTTTGTTTATTACGACCGGCTCAATGATTCTGCGCTGTCTGCACAATAAATAGCTGCTTGTTATTCATTTGATTGACAAGAGGCGTGAGCAGAGAGGGAGAGGGTTTCATCAGGAGTTACAGGAGGAAGCAGATGGAGGGGATTGGGCATATTATCAGGAATGTACGCCCCAAGAAGGGGTCTGCCTGCAGTTTCTCAACGAATAGGTGGTCAATTAGTATATTTTTGTCTTTTTTTCTTCCTTTTTATGGGTGAACAAGCTAAAAAAAATTCCTCCTTTCCTCGTAAGTTATGGTTATATATGTTCTTGAAATTGGTTTTAAGAGTTTTTTTTTTTGATATGATAATGTTTGTTTGTTGAATGTTGATATAGATGGGCTTGTGTGGATGTTAACAAGAGTGTTTCCACCCCGGACAATTGTATAGAGAAAGAGAAAGGGAGAGGTGTGGAAGGTGGACATGGAGGAGCATCGTGTTGGGTTCCACACCCAAAATCTGGTATTTTTTATCCTAAAGGACAGCGCAAATGGATCGATGACGTTAACAAGGATGATAGTATTCAAGATGTAAACACATATTGGGTTCGATCCTATGAGACTTACATTGAGAAGACACCATATGATCATTTAGATAGTTGAAAGCGTGTTTACGTAGACTCAAAACATTTTATAGTTTATATTACTATAAGATACTTTTTTAAGTTATGAGTTTTATTATTTGGGTTATTACTATAGTTTCAAGTTTTTATTTTACATGATTAGGTTATGGATTTTTAAGGTTTAGTTATCTAAAGTTGCTATGGAGTTAAAAATCTAATAACTTTTTAAAATATATTTTGTTCCAACTTTATTTTTATCAAATATTGTTTATGTAATATCTATTATTATTTTATTTTTCTAAAAGGTGCAAAAGGAAGAAATGATCAATACAAATAAACATACATGAACTTCGTTGAGGAAAAAAAGGGTTAAGAATACATTCCCCTCTTTTTTTAGGTAGTGGGATTGTTTAGAGTACATTTCATGTACTTTGTCATTACTTTTGCAAAGAAGAATATCATTCCATTTAGAATCTCCAATTCGAGTCCTTTGTAACCAAAATAAAGGATGATATCATGGTGTAATGGTGAAAAGTGTATCCCCAATGCACTTCTCCATTTAATTTTGTGCATAGTTTGCGGTGATGACCTATTGTATCTATATAGCTACAAATGACATAATATTGTGCATGTTAGGCCCACTTACCTAAGCTTGCTTGCACCCAACCCTATGTGTATGTGCACATAATACTGTTATTTGTTCCCTTTTAATCATTAATCCAATCATTATCCATAGTCCAATCCTATTAGACACAAATACAAGTTGGTTTTATACCCCAATATAAGTTGCATTAATGTTGTGCCTTATATATTTACTATTGAGGGGTATTTTTGCACTTCTCAACTTAGATGATAATCCAAAATGAACTCATACCTATAGTAAAAGGAATCAAATCCCAACATATAAAATGAAAAACCTAAGGTCTCTATTGTAAGGGCTTGAATATGTTGAATTACTTAGTTGATTTATTGTGTTTTATTGTTTCAACAAGGACCCTTCAAGTTTTAGATGAATCTCCAACATACAAAAATTAAATTATACATAAATAATTTTTTTTAGATTTAAAAATACATTAGCAAACCGATCTTTTAACATATTTTTCCTATAAATATCACTTTTTAGCCTATAGCCAACAATGTATCAACTTCCATTCATGAGATTTCCACTCTATAACAACACTATTAATATACACATGGTGCATGTCAAGATACAGGGGTTTTACCAAACAATTGGAACATACAACAAAATGAAATTTACAACCAACAACTAGAATAGTCCTTTTATTAACTTTCGAACTAAAAGTCTACAATAGAAGTACATGCACATTACAATTCAACATATGAGCTTCCCTCCTTACATGGCATTAGACTTTACATAATTTTTCTTCTTACATCCATAACCCTTTTCCAATATTCAATTTCAAACTCCCAGACCTTGTAAAAGAAGTTCCTTTCAAAAGAGTGTAATTCCCAATTTATAAAAATAATGG
This sequence comes from Sequoia sempervirens, assembly GCA_007258455.2. Taxonomy (NCBI): domain Eukaryota; kingdom Viridiplantae; phylum Streptophyta; class Pinopsida; order Cupressales; family Cupressaceae; genus Sequoia; species Sequoia sempervirens. The sequence continues at coordinate 106,490,207 of VDFB02168118.1, forward strand.
TGGCAGTCATCTCACATATTGATATGTTAGGACACTTTTTATTCACTTATCAACACCCTTGATCTATTAAATAGGTTATTATAATGGTCATTTTCCCATTTTCTAAAACTTTAGGATGTTTTTGCAAAAAATTAGGGTATTCAAGATGTTGCGAGGATCTATAGGGTACTAGGATACACCCACATGACAAGGAGAATTTTTATTTAGACGTTCATGTGGGGAAAATTAGGCTCAAGGAACATTGTGTAGATTCAAGGTAATATACTCAAATGGATTCACTAGCAAAGGAAAGCTGTGTCTCCACCAAGCATGCGAGAACAAAAAGTAAATTGGGAAAAATATAGAAAAGCAAGGAGATTTTGGATGTGTCAACATATTGAAGGAATTATGGGAATTCAAGGAGGATTAGAAGTTGTGGGAATACACAAAGTTTCTAGACATGCGCACATAGTGTATAAAGTTATGCCAATAGAAGGTATGTGGGAAAACATAGGTCAAATGGACTTGGCAGAAAATGCGAGGGTACTGAGATAATATTCAACATCACACAATTTTTTTTGAGATTTGGTAGGGGTAGAAAGTTTCATGTGTCCAAAATGCATTAGCGGTTGGTGGGGGTTTTCAAGTCCATAAGGACTTAGCAGGAAAACATGGTACATTGGGAAATATCCACAAGCTCATTAAATTTTGGCATCCTCATATCCATCGGAGTTTCACAAAATACTTAGAGGAGAAGGCTTTGATGAAGATTAATTCCTGAGAGGCCTATGAGGATCCAGAGGGGATCCAAATAGGATTAAAAGTTCCACATAAATCAATTATAGGCTAAACTTTACAATCCCATAACCTATTTAGTTTTGGTCCCAAATTCTTGAAATTTAAAATCTAAGTACCCATTTGGATTCTCTTTAGGTGACATCACTATATAGACATGAACCAACTAGAAATATCGAGTAATTTGAACCTTCAAATCCTACAAGAAAAAAATAAGAAGGAAACAAAAAGAAAGAAATAAAATAAATATTTTTGGTTGATGCAAGATTACTCATGGACTCAAATGCTCCTGTGTCAGACATGCCAGGGAAGGGAAATGTTCCATGAGTTGGAAACTCATGAATATTTTGGCAAGTTTGGAAATGGAATCCCATACTTAGCTAGTTCTACATCATTCAACCAAGATGCCTCATTTGCAACCTTATCCTTCCAATGGAATATATATTCCACATATTAGTTCCCTCTGGTTTTCTTAGCCACTCTAGAGCCAATGACCTTGTCTATTTCTTCAAGTCTCCTTTTAGGTAATTGATGTTTCTATTCTTTTCCATCTTCCCAAATTGAGTATGTGTCCCCTGGTGAACTAGTTTCCCCTCCATGAAACTTTTACAAATCAAAAACATTGAAGATAGGGGATATGTCTATTCCCTTTCAAAGTTCTATTTCATAGGAATTTGATGAAGAATTTCTCAACACTTTACATGGTCCTATTTTCTTCCACTATGTATGTTCCTCATGGGAGTGTTCTTTCCTATACATATCAACATGCTTCTTGTATTTAATGACACTCCAAATATATTTTCACATCCTTGTGCAACTCATGAAGGTACTTAGAAAAATCCTCTACTACATCACCTTTTCTATTCAAGTCTACATTATCCCTTCACTCATCAACACCTTTAAGGCTATACCCATAAACTATTTAAAATAGGATTTTCCTTGCACTTTGGTTCGCTAAGTTTTTATAAGAATTTTTTTCCTATACCAAGATAAGGTCCCATTGATGTGGCTTATCTCCCACCAAACATCTTAACAAGTTTCCCAAGATTCTATTAAAAAAAATGTTTTTTCATCATTCTAGGGATGGTAGATTGAGTTGAATCCTAACTTTGTGCCCATCTTCTTCCAAAGTATATGCTAAAAATAACCAAAAAAATTGTTGTCCCTTTATGAGACAATGGTCTTAGTAGCCTAACTACCTCTCTAAAAAATAATGTAGCTATATGGGATGCATTATTATTCTTTCTACATGATACAAAATGAACCATTTTTAAAATTTATTTACAACAATGAAAATTGAGTCATTAACTCTCTATGTCCTAGGCAATCCCAAAACAAAATACACTCTTATGTGGTCCCGTGGTCTCTCTAATATAGGAAATGGTTGATATAACCCTGTGTTTTATCTTGCCCCCTTAGCATGGTGTTGAATTCTGCAACCTTGTTCCAATCTCTTGACATTTGCACTCATTCTAGGCCAAAAATAACTCTCACTTAGCTATTCTAAGGTATTTTCCATTCCCAAATTTCCACTTAAGCCCCCACTATGTTTTTCTCTTATGAGGTTATCTCTCATTGTGTTGGTTATTTTTTTAGAACCAAACTTGATCTCACCATATGCCTAAGAACTAGCCACAATCCAATGATAAGCATAAGAAAGGATTAGCCAACAAACATGCAAGGATTACTAGGCCCTTAGTTCTACTCTGTGGGCTCTGTGAAACCCAAGAGGGTGATCCTTATTATGTTCATATGATATTCTTCTGCCATTTTATCAAGAAAATTTGAACAAACAGATATATTCCTATAAGATGCAAATAAACAAAATTCATCAAGGATTTGGCTGACCCTTAAGCAAATTACTATCTATAGCAAGGAATAAAATGGTAAGTTTCATGATGATATGTTGTAATTGAAGGTGTTTGAATGATTTTCATTCTCATTTGGTGTTCTTGGACCGATGCAGGACTGGCCCATTTATACTTCTAGGATAACCAAAAAAATAGACTAGTGCTTATCTTTGGGCATCAGAGTCATAATTGTAATAATCTGTAACACACTAGCAATTAGATACACACTTATAGACCATTGGCATATTTCATTACAATATTCAACTCATTGTGTTGAAAACAAAACTACTTAGCAATCTTAAAATCTTCCCTTGAACAAACCTATGATCTTATCTAAGCATTTAATTGATTCCTTGAACCAAAGTAGAAATAAAATCACTCATTCAACCAAGACAATTGAAGATAAACAAAAATATCCTTAATCATTTCATTTATAATTTAGAAGACAAAATAGATAGGAGAGTTAATGTTCTTTCGAACTTGCATTTTCATTCATATGCTGCTTCTATTGTAAAACTAATTAAGCTTAAATTACAAATTAGCTTATACCCTAGACTTCATACTATTCTATTCATTTGTGCATGAATTTACAAACTGCTCTTGCACGGGCTCAGTTTTCAACCTAGACCACCTAAGACCCAAAATTCAAACCCCTGTAATTGGCCTTGAAATCCCATTTATATAACATGGGAGAAACAAGCATTAGGCCAAATTACCATTTCAGTCACATTTACATTTGACACTTAATTTTATTTCAATTTTAGAGATTCCCTAAGTGACGGTTATATTTACACATTGCAAAGTGGGGGGAAAGCATTTAAAGACAAAACCTATATAGTTCGTTGAACAAGACCAACCAACCTTCCAAAAGGCATCGTTCATCGTTGCAACATAACCAAAATCTCTCGTCCACGTCGACCAAAGAAGATTCTCCACGTCATCACCCAAAACAAAAACTTACATGTTCGCTGAAGAGGATGAGCCCATCGTTGTGGCAATAGTGTCATAAAAATAAAAATAAAAATTGAGGTGCTACTCTAATTCTTCAGAATCAGAGTAGGCACGTCTCTGTCGTGTTCTTGCTGAAACTAGAGAAGCGACTACCTCTCCATCATCAAAATACTCCCGACATGCAAGTGTGAGAAGGTAATGACCATACTCTAGGTCAATATCTCGTTCGTCGCTCAAAGGACTAGCCACATCCTCCATGGTAGAGTTATGCCTCCCCATATAAGAATCATAAGCCTTGTGGTACTTATTCTTCTTCTTCCCACAAGACTTAGCCAATTTCCCACCAGACTCACCTTGGTTATGACCAACAACCCTATTCCTAAGGTTGTAAGTGCTCATGACACCAATCTTCACAGATTTCTTATGGGCTATCTTCTTCTCCTTTGGCTCTACAGGAGCTCCTAGGGTGCCCTAGGAAAACTACCTTAATACTTCTGCAACTCTTTACGCCATCCTCTCAAACACAGGCTCAAATACTCAACTTTTGATGATTGCAATTGTGAAGAAAATGGCTATCAAATCTCATTATATTGAACAATTAAAGTGTGTCAATCATTAATGCTCATAGAAGGCTTGTGCAAGAAAGCTGACATGCAACCATTTGATTTTGAATCTCCACCGTTGATCACACGAGATAGATAGACATCTAATCTGAATCATAGCAATTAATTTTTGAAGGTAGACTACATGCATCCTGTTGCCTTTGTCCAATTAGAAAAACCCATGTGCATAAACATCCACCTTGTTGGCACACTCCATCCTCCACTTATCATTAAAGAAAGCATGACATGTCATAGTTTCCCGCTCACCTGTGGGAATCAATGCACTTGTAGCTTTTATCAATAGGACTATGGGGAGCAGCCAGGATTTGATCTCAATCCACCAAATTGTGCTTGCCTTAACACACCAACCCGCGCATACATACCTCTGACAAAATTGACGGTTGAGATCAAAATAATTGGGTGTGTGCAAGAAGTTGAGTCCACTTTTTGGCCAAAAAGTGGAAGTGTTTTCCCTGATTTTCAGAATTTGTCACATTTGACCTTAAAATTTGAAGCACTTAGAGATGGAATCTTAAAAAAATTCACTAATCATAAAATGTAGTACTCAGAGTCTAGTTTCCAAATATGTAATTTATTTCATTACCCACATGATAAAAATTGGTTTTCAATAGGCGTTTCTAAAAACCACTATTTAAAAGTCACTTTTTTTTTTACCATACCATGCATGTGTATGTCATCCATATTTTGACCTAAACAATCATATTTTTCTAAATCCTTTTGGGAAAAGATTCGTAACTCATTGAAACACGTTTTCAAGATTTTTTTGTAATTTTTTATTGATTTTTTTTTTGTTAAATTTTTATTGGCCATATTTGTTGTTTTGAAAAATCATCGTGTACGTCACAGATAAGATGACCTAAACTTATCATTTTTTGAATTTGTTTTTTCAAATTGAAAAGAATTGTCTGAAGTACGTTTTGGTGCAATTCATTTTACAAAAAAAATATTTTAATAAAAAGTTATTAAAATACTAAAAAACCCTGATAATTCAAGTTTATGGACTAGTTTCATTAGAAATTAATTGAAAAATAGAAAAAATAATCAAATTGTAAAAAAAATTACATATTTGGAATTTTCACTATCTCATCTATAATGGATTTTAATTTTGTAAAAAAATTCTGCAAAATAGGTCTCCAGACATATGTCCAAAGTTACTATTTTCCTATGACATTAACATGACCTTTCAATGAAATTAATGAGCTAAAGATAAAAAACTGGGCCCTGCAAAGTAAGCTGGAAGAGTTGGGAGCCAAGGTCACGACGATTGAAAAAACAAATGTGAAACGAAGAGATTACAGTTTCTGCAATGACACTCAGAACCAAGTTGACAAAAACAAAAAACATTGAAATT
>VDFB02168118.1:106495855-106523484 GCA_007258455.2 Sequoia sempervirens
AGAAATAAAAAACTTATGCTCTAACATACAACTAGTATCATAGACCTCACATTGATCCCTAGTTTGCATATCAAATACGAGGTTCTTAAAAGAACATTCAAACAAATAATGCACATCATGCAAACTATCTTCGCATGTATGAGAAAGGAATGATTCATACACATTTACCTCTGGTAACTGCAATTTAGGATGCTCATATAAACCTTTACTTACATATTCACTGTTTCCATCCTTATCCTTAGCATCCGTATCATGCAAGCAACACAAACTTGTATCATCATCATTTGATAGTTCACTAAAAACTTGTATCCCTGATTCAAAAGCATGCTCATAATTTTCTATCAAGTCAATGTCAAAGCTCATATAATTTTTTTTGGAATAATTCTTAACCATATTTGGGAATACACAGTCATGCAAATCTGAGCTCACATCCACATGTACATCTTTGTATTCAACATTCAATGCACTACTATGTTCACATAGCTTATCATCTTCATATGCATTAAAACTTGACAAACTAACTGGCTTAAGTGTGGAGGGAGAATCAAAAACATATGTGTCCTACTTGACACTACCAGGAATATAATCACTATCAAATTTTATGTGAGTTGGGCACAAATGTGCATACCTCTAAAATTCCATGGTTAACAAATCTGAAATTTGTTCACTGCTGAGTGAACATGCTTCTTCTCCCATATCTTCCACTACCTCTTTCTCTTGGTCTTCATTAGAACTGCCAACATCATTTAGTTGTAAATTAAAATCCCCAAGGTTGTCATCTGCATCATTACAATCTAAAAATCAATGGATTCATCATTACAAACACTATTTTCATCATTTGGAGTTAAATCTCAAACAACCTTGTCGAAGATGTAGTTACAATCTGATGTAGCATTCACACTTTCTGAACATTCATCCCTGTCATAAATCTGATTCTTATGAGAACCACTTTTACTTGCACATTCATCTTCTATAGACTGATCACAAACCCCACACTCATTAATTTGAGAAACATTATCATATTCTGATATATCCCCATCATATTCAGACATAACATCCTCACCAACAACTCTATGAACCTCAACATCTAATGCATTTTCAAATTTAATCTTCTTAATAATATCAATCCAGTCAATAATTTGACTAATTCTTTCTGGTTTCAAAGATTTTGTCCACTGGATTGAACTAGGTTCATAAGCTTTCAAAAATAAATCAATGCATATAGATTCCTTAGGTCTGAAACAACTGGGGATTTCCTTAGCTGCAATTAAAAACCTCAGAAAAAATTCTCTGGGTGATTCATTTTCTAGTCTTCTTAAATTTAACAATGCACTGACATGCATCATAGAATCATTACTAATTGCAACTGGCTCAGGATGTATTTGGGGCTGATCATATGCAAGACATTGAGATGAATTAATTGGGACAACATTACTACATCCATCTTGAAGATTAGACTCATCATCTATCTCATTCTTTGACTACATACATAATGTATTTTCAACTTCTGGGCAACACATTGCATACTTTTATCAAAATATCTCAAGAATAGAATCTTAAGGTTCTTCCAAGAAAATACACTTTCCAAGGGCAAGCTACTAAACCATTCACTTACATCCTCCTCAAGAGATCTTACAAACAATTTCATGTATGCATCCTCTGCACAAATTTGATTATCTTTAATGAAATCATAAAAATTTTGTACATGTTGAATGGTTGACTCATCTTCCCTCCCATAAAACTTAGGCACGTACCTCTTTAATTCAATAGGGAAAGGATTTGGATAACCCTGGACATGACTGAAATTCAGAGGGTTATACTTTTCTAAGAAACACAATCTTCTCTGTGTACATGACTGAGAATTCTGACTTGACATTACATTACTGGGAACCATACATGGATGGTTATATTGGTGATACATCTCTACTTGTGCTTTCACAAGCTCATTACATCAAATTATGCAATTACTAACTTAGAAGTATAATATTCGGCATGCTCCTCATAAAATGCCTAACTGAAATTTGCATCAAAGAAGCATATAAAACCACCACTAATAATTCCTTGCTTAGTGACATTCTTCACCTAATAAGGAACATGATTTGAACTTAGAACAAGAATACCTGGATATTGCAACAACTATTTCCTTCTTTTTGGTTAGAGACTTGAAGATCTTCTTCAATTCTCAGGTTCCTTTTTCACAATCGCCACCTCCTTACAGATGAATAATTGCAAACAGCTGGAAGCCATTTGAGACACATTTTCATTCTAGGTTTTTCACAACAACAGAGTCACTTAAAATCTCCACACATGCTGCTACAAAACACCTTTTAGGCTGAAAACCTTTCAATATCGAAAACAAAAGTTTGGATTCTTCACTTTGATGACTCTTTCCCAACAGATTTATGACTTATCACTCCCCAGCAGATTTGCCATTTTTTTGGTTCCCAAATCAACAAAATGCTAGGATCTAAAAGATAGCCAAACTTTATGCTCAATCCTAACACTGGACTTGGCCAACTTAATAAGAAATATGCAATTTCCCCTCCATTTCAGGCTCTGCAGGACCTAGGCAGGTAAACCTTGGTAATACTCTTGGATTCCTATACATTTCAATAGAGTATTATATTTAAGCAGATTTCTCTCAACATATTTAATCAGAATACGAATGATTCAAATCTAGAACTGGCTTAATTCTTATTTCATATCACCTACTTATCCATAAGAGAAAATGTAATGTAAAACTTACACCTAACAACAAGAGGGTATAGAAGGACTTTGATAATTTGATTTGTTTATGGAAAAACATCAAGCCTTCAATAGGCTAGTGCCTGATCCTGAGTTACAGAGTCAAACATGAAACCATAGAAGAAATAATATGAACAAATGGAACTTAATCAGTGCATTTCAAGAAACCCATGAATAGCCATTACTATCACATAAAACAATGTGAAGACAATTTTCAAATACCATTGGTATTCTGAAATTTGTATGGACTTGAATACAAAACTTGAGATTATAACTGTTTGAACAGAGAGATTTAACTCTTTCCTTGAAAGAGATCAATGAGAAAACAATACATTTATAGAAGATCTGTAAAGTTGAATCAAAACCTCCTTAAGGCATTCAATTCATATAACTAGAAGTGTACAAAATTGGAGACAATCTCATGGCAATAGCATTGCAATTCTAAACACTGATTCACTTGTTCATAAAACTAAACTATTGTATCAACATCTATAATTTGCAACTTAAAATTCAACACTACCCTATTTACATGCTTGGAAAATAAAGAATTCGAGACTCAGTACAAAAGAGAAAGGAGGAGAATAAATAGAAGAAGAAAGAGCTCCAAATTTAATCTAATTTTGCCACATGTCTTCTTCAAATCTGATTTCCTTCTACCATATGTCCTTCCTCTCTCCTCTCTTTGCAATTGAAAAACACTTCCCCTGATCTGCACGTTTCCCCTTTTTCTCTAATTGAAAATATTCCCCTATCATACATGCTTTGATAAATGTCTATAACTTGTTCCAAAGCTCCCACGTATTGGCATAGGCGTGGGGCATGCTGGGAGGATGTTGGCGGAGGGTTGTAGAGTTTGGTATTATAATCTCACCATTTTATTTTTCCTTTTAATTAAAGATTCTAAATCCATTCCATAAAATTTGTAGTGCGTATCATCACAGCTTCCTTATTGACATAGGTAAGGGAGGCGGCAAAAAATGTGGAAGATGGCTTTACACCTACCATTGCATTGATTTATAGTTTCACAAGCCTTTCAACAAATCCCCTTTATTTCCAAACCACCACTTATCACACCATCACAAATACATTGCAACGAAAGAAACATCGACCAGTGATAGGCGATAGGGAGGAATAGAATATCACGCATCACCAATGAAAAGAGGAGAGAACAAAATAAATCAGCAACGTCCGATATACGTTACACCATCACTAATTCTATGCAAGCAAAGCCAAAACAATCAATGATGTGTGATGTGATACTCCTCCATGCATTTTGGCAGCACCAACAAATGCTTTTAGTAGTCAACAAGCTGCTCCATCATCCTCTTGCTGCGCAAAGAAATTTCCTCAAACAATTTTGATACATTTTCACTACACACAAAGGCTACTCCATTTGGCCCTTGCAACTCCCTTGATCTAAAATTGACAAGTCATGTGAAATATTCCATTACTTTTCAATTTCCCTCCACCATTTTCCCTCTTTAGTCCTCATCTACAATCCTTCGTGAATCTGCGATTCTCTTTGGTGCATTTCCTTTTGTTGTTGGAGGCTTGTAGGAGAGGCCTTTTCTTTTGTGTAAAGTCTCTTGCACATAAACATTTATAAAGTCAAACTTTATAAAATGAATGAAATATTTAGGGCTTTCAAAGTTGTTTTAAAATCATTTTAAAACATTTAAAATGTTTTAAAATTTAAGCCATTTAAACATTAGAACACAGGGACATTTTTCAATTTTGGTCACAGTGTAAACAGAGTAATTTTACTGTGGGCATAAAAACACTTCAAATATGATTATGAGAGTGTGAAACCAAGCAAGTGTACTCACTTATGAAAAATAAGTGTGACCACCAAGTAACAACTCATGACAATTAGCATATCTCAAATTATGATTTACCAAAGTAGGCCACTTAAGGAATTTTCAGGGGTATCTCTAAGTGCTATAACTGATTTCCAATCATAGGCACTTCAAATTTTTGCCAAAGTTGAAGGTGCCAACAGGATTTATCTATCACACCAGTTCAAGCAACTGTTGTTCAAGGCACTATGGTAGCCGAACAACCACGAGGTCCTTGGGGTAATGCCTTTGGCTCTTTAAATTTGGTATCCCCTTTACATGAACTTCCTCATGTTTGACGTAAGAACATCCCAAAATTTTATGGTGATGGTAAGCAACACCCTGATGAACATATTGTTTCTTTTTATATTATATGTGGTGTTCTTGGTGTTGAGCATGAGGATGTTTTCATAAGGTTATTTATTGAGACATTACAAGGAGTAGCAGCAGAATGGTTTTACACTCCTGCTCCTAGTACTGTTACAAATTGGGCTACTCTCTGTACCAAATTTGAAGAATATTTCAAGCCTATAGAAGATGCACATGCCTTATTGGCACAACTTACAACTATGAGAAAAGAAGCACACGAACCCATGTGTGAGTTCATGGAAAAATTCAATAAGTTAGTAACAAGGATTCTAACTGAGGCCAAGCTAATGCCTCATAATCTCAAATGTTTCTTTATTAACACACAACTACCAGAGGTAAGTTTCTTGTTGCGGAGAGCAATTCCAGATGATCTTGAAGTAGCACAATAGTTGGCTATTAGCTTTGAAGATGATTTGATTCTTGCAGGTAAAATAAGAAAAGAAAAATATAGAAATAAAGGACAAGCATCTTCACCTTCATCTACCAACACAAGCACCAATTCTCCATACAAGGATGTTCCAAGGAGAACCTATCCCAATTCTTCCAACTATTCTGGTAATGCTACCAGAAACCAGAACAAAATTCTTGCACTGCAAGGAAGACTTCCTCTTGAGGCTCCACCCACCAATGTAGCTGTGGGTTATTATGAAGCTAATCAAGATGATGATGTGCAACTAGAATATTCTACTGAAGAAAATGTTGGTCAATTCTAGGAGGAAATAGATCTGATTGGCAACTCAAATATTGGCTATTTACATGTTGAAAATGAATCTGATGAAGAGGATCTTGTGACTGATGCTTATGATGTGTTTGCATGTTCACAACAAAATCAACTTGATCAACCTCAAGTTGATGCAATGAAAGCAAGGGATAGTTCACAAACACCTGTGACTATTTCTAAGAGGGGAACTCCTTTGCCAGTGCAATCAAAAATACGACAACAACAAAGCAAGTAAGTACCACTCATCCTCATGTTTCTTCTTCATTGCCTAAGGCCAATTCTCCAATTCCAAAGTCCAGTGTTCCATTTTCAAAACTTATCAACGAAATTACCCCATTCTCTTTGCAAAGTTCTTTCCAAGCATTTGATATAATTGACCATGCAAATAAGACTAAGATTTATATGTCTAAGGCTAAATATCTAAAGGCTAATCTTGAATAGTTTAATAGACTTGTTAAGTTTTTCAAAGACAAGGGAACCCATCTAAGCCATGATTCTTCTCATGACATTCCAACTGTTTCCAAGCCCAGGCCTTCACAATGCAACTTTGTTTCTATTCCATCATCCATTCCTAGGAGAATAGACCCGTTTTACATCTCATTGTTAGTAAACAGTTATAAGTTGAGTAATTGTTTAATTGACTCCAGTGCTTCTGACAATGTTATGCCTGCAAAGGTGGCTAACACCTTGGGTATTAATTTTACAAAAACTTTTGGTTGTTTCTTTTCAATGGAGAATAAAAAAGTACCTTTGATCGAGCAAATCAAGGATTCGTAATTTGTATTTGTTGCATTCCCAAACAAGAAAATCAAGATGACTGTCTTGGTGGCTGGCGTTCCCACATTTTATGGAATTTTGCTAGGATGAAACTTTTGCAAGGATGTTGGAGGTGAGTTGAATATGGATATGTCTGAAGCCCAAATACCTGTCAAGTGTGTTATGCAAAAGATGCTTCCTGAAAGGGAAGCTAATTTTTTGTGTGACCAAGTCAGATGATCCAAGAGCTCAAATCCTTTTTGAGTCTTTAGGTATGGGTACATACTATTTGCATACATATGTTGAGTCTTCAAATAAAAATTCAAGAAACGAGTTAGAAATTGATGGCTCATCCATTTTAGAGAAAGAATCTTTATCTTTAGAAGAATCATCTTCGAATGATTTGTCTTTTACAGATGGTGAAATTGCATCTAACAAAGAAGTTTTAGAGTTTGAGGCTTCCAGTCTAGGAGATCCAAATGCCATTTGGATAGTTGAATTTGATGGCAGTTGTTCTTCCATAGGATCAGGGGGAGGAATTATTTTCATTTCCCAGTAAGGAAAATTCTTTCCTTTTTCTTTTAAGCTACAGTTTGACAATACTAACAATACTGCAGAGTACAAAGCATTATTGTTAGGTATGGAAGTTGCACATAGAAAAGGGATAAGAAATCTACATGCTCAAGGTGATGCTTTTAATATTTATGTAGTCCCAAATAATGACAACACAAAAGATTTTGAAGCTTTTAATATTTTTGTAGTCCCAAGAGAGTACAACGACAAAGCTAATTCATTGGCAGTATCAGCTACACTCCTGATTCCACATAAGGATTTCCATGGTTCTACCAACACTATTGAGTTAGTGTTTCAACCCAGTGTTCTAGACAATTCTGATAACTAGCAAATTTTTTCAATGGCAATTATAAGATCGTAGCTTTTCTTAAGAAGGTTGAAAATTTTAATGAGATGTACTTTGAGGGTAGTGATTCTCCACCTCGAGAGTCAATTTTAGAGGTTGATCCTGATATTGGTGAAGAAGTATTGCAGCTCAAAGGGAAAAAAATACAAAAGGGTTATTTTCTCTTGAAAGACTTTTTGATAAACATGACTGTTATGTGGAAAGGAAACAACAATCAAGCTTTGATTCATCAAATGAAGTTGAGCAAATCAACTTGGGAACTAAAGAAAATCCTAAGATGGTGAATATCGATAAGTGTTGTACTCTAGAGGAGAAAAAAACTTTGTTGAGTTACTGTGGAAGTACATTGACATACTTGCTTACTCTTATGAGGATTTGAAGTCTTTCTGACCAAAGGAGGTACAACACAAAATTCCACTAAAGGCAAGATCTATGCCTCACAAACAAAAGTAGAGGTAGTACAATCCCAAGATTTTTGGAAATCCAAAATATGCTTATGGTGAGGATCATATTTCCTATTCACCATTCAATGTGGATAGAAAATATCATTCTGGTTCATAAGAAGAATGGGGAAATTCACATATGTGTGGATTTCAAAAATTTGAATCAGTTATCGTTGAAAGATAATTAATCCTTGCTGGTAATGGATCAAGTCTTACAAATGGTAACTAGATCCAAGATGCTATCTATGTTGGATGAATTTTTGGGACACAATCAGGTGGAGGTTAGTGAGGACGATCAACATAAGACTGCCTTCACCACGCCATGGGGTAATTTTTCCTACCGTAGAATGCCTTTTGGTCTCATCAATGTCGGTGCCATGTTTCAAGAAGAAATGGACTTAACTTTTCGTGATGTCATGGGTAAGTTTATTGTTGTTTATCTTGATGACTTGAAATTATTCTCCAAGAAATGTCAAGAACATTTTTATCACTTACAACAAGTCTTAGAGAGGTGCCAACAACATGGAATATCTCTTAATCCCAAGAATTCAATTTTTGGGGTTACAAAAGGAAAACTTATTGGTCACATTCTGTCCAAGGAGGGTATAAGGATTGATCCTTAAAGGGTCAAAGCAATTCAAACTCTTACTCTACCTGTGAGTAATAAAATAGTTCACTCTTTCTTTGGAAAGGTGAATTTCATGCGAAGGTTTGTTCTCGACTTCATGAAAAAGATGCATCATATCATGAATATGATGAAGGGAAATTCCACTTTTCATTGGTCTGCAGAAGGTAAAGCTACGTTCAATGATATTAAAGAGGCTATTGCACATGCACAAGTGTTAGTTTTCCTAGACTACACTAAAGAGTTTATAATGTATAGTTATGCTTCCGAGCATACACTTTCAACAATTTTGGTGGAGCAAAATAGTGAGGGGCTTGAGTCCCCTATTGCATTCATGGGTTGTCCCTTGAAGGATCATGAATTGAAGTACTCCCAAATGGAGAAACGTTCATTTGTTGTGGTTAAGGTAGTGCAGAATTTTTATTTCTACATACTTAACTCCCATGTCATTGCACTAGTGTTGGATTTTATAGTCAAGTCAATCTTGACACAACAAGAGTTTGGTGCAAAATGAGGCAACTAGATTGCCAAAATTTAAGAGTATATGGAGATAAATCCCACCAAATTGGTGCATGTGAAAGGTTTGTACCAGCTCATTGCTAACAACACACTTGATGAAGTATCCAACTATGAAGAGGTAAGCACTAAAGATATTCTTACTGTTCTATTCGTTAGCACAATTGACGAGTGGTATTCCAATATTGCTTACTTTCTAACATATGGAAAATGTTTGGAGCATCTAACATATAAGGAGAAAAGAACGGTAAAGCTCAAAGCTACAAATTTTGTCCTATGGGACAATGACTTGTACAAGAGGGCTCTTAATAGTACTTTTCTACGATGTGTTGATAAGGATTAAAAAAGTAAGTTGTTGGAGTCTTTCCACAACTTAGCATGCGGCGAACAATATTTTGTACTAGTGACAACTCATAAAATCTTGCAAGCTAAGTATTATTGGCCTACACTATTTTAGGATGCATACAACTGGGTACAAAATGTGAACTTTGTCAGCAGTTCATAGGGAAGCCTAAGTTAGCTACTCTTCATCTCAAGCCTGTTGTCATTGAGGATCCCTTTTAGCAATGGGGTATTGACTTCATTGGCACTGCAAATCCACCTTCAAGTGCAAGACATGTTTATGTTCTCACAACCACCGATTACTTCACCAAGTGGGTGGAGGCTATCCTAGTGAAGCATGCCACTTCAAAGGTAGTATGCAGATTCCTAAAAGAAAATATCATTTCCTAGTTCGGTGTTTTGAACAAAATCGTAGTAGATAATGCTACTGCATTCTCATCAAGTGAGATCACATATTTCTGTTTCGAGCATGGAACCATGTTGTCACATTCTTTAGATTAATACCCTCAAGGTAATGGTTAAGGGAAATCTAGCAATAAGAGCTTGGTCACTATCATTCAAAAGCTAGTTGACGAGAACCAGAGATCATGGCATAAGGTGTTGTGCAATGCTTTTTGGGTTGATAGAATTACTCCCAAATAGGAAATAGACATCTCACCATTCCAACTCTTGTATGGGTTGAATGTAGAGATTCCAATCACCTTGGAATTTCTCACATTGAAATTGGCTAAGGCCATAGAGGACAAGACATTTGACAATTCAGTCGACAAGTGTATCATGTACCTCGCTAAGTTGGAGAAGAAGTGTATTCAAGTGGTGAACCATATTGCGAAACACCAAGATCAAGTGAAAAAGCTCTTCAAAAAGAAAGCAAAGTCTTGAGATTTCCAGGTTGGAGATCTAGTTCTCTTATGGGACAAGAGAAGAGAACCCAAAGGTGTGCATGAGAAGTTTGACTCACTATGGAGAGGACCATTCAAGATTCACTAGATTTGTGGTGAAAATAGTTTATTTCTTGCATACCAAGATGACATTCCATTTTCACTAGCACATAGTGGACAACATCTGAAGCACTTCACTCAGTGATGTGACAGATGAATTTTGTAAATACTTGTACAGTCTTTACATCATTTTCTTTTTTGAGTCTTTTTGTTTTGTTGCCTGACTCTATGCCCAATGGATGGATGAAGGAACTTAGAGAATGAAATTCTTCTCCCTTTGATCATTTCAAAGGATGATCAAAGGAAGCTCCCCATCTAGAGCCAATTGTTATCCTCAAATTCAACTGTGCTCAATTCATGGGATAAACCCTACAAAACTTGTCTATTTCATAGCTCACAAACTCCAAGCATGCAAAATGAGGTGAATTGTATCATTCCTCATGCATGGTCTCGTAGCTTCAAAAATTCATTCTGAGCGTTTTTCCCTTTTCGTTTTGTCAAAATTCACCTTTTGGTGCAAGTTGTGAAAATCTAGTTGTTAAGAGTTAGAATTTATTTTACACTTGCAAGAGTGCTGAATTTCAGTGCCCCTACAAGTCAAGACACAAAAATTAAAAAGGGTTGCAAGGTCATTGAATTTCAACGACCTTGCAATTTTGGTCTTTCAAGTTTTAAAAGCATTAGCGTCAAATTTTCCTGCCCCTACAATCTCGGGCCTCACACGAGTGTAATTAATATGTTTTTCATTTATGTTTTGGGGGCTTTTAAAATTGAATTTTGTTTTGTTAATTTTTTCATTTGTGTCGACCTCTCTTTTCTCCCTGCATGTTTGTTGTGAGTTTGGCCTTGTTCATGCTCAGATTTCATGTTGATTTTGAGCTAGGGTTTTGGCCATTTTTGTTTCTTTTTGGGTATGTTTTATGTTTATCCTTTTTTCTATGCATTTGTTTTCTATTTTATATCTAGGGTTTCTTTCTTGTTTTCACTTTCTTTGTTATTGAAATCATTTTTATTTGACTTAGATTTTAAAAGTTTCTACACATTGTTGTGTTCTCATTTATCTTTGTCAAACCCTAGATTTTAACCGATAATTCCTTGCATTTAGGGTCTATGTATCATGAGATTTATGCTCTGCAATGCATGGTGTTTCCCTTGCAAAGCTTCAATCAAACCTGCTAAGGTTTTTTGGTTAAAAGACTCTACTCCCTTGTAGTGGGTTTTGGTATGTATGGTCACTAAGTCTTTCCATGTAGTTTCCTTGAGTCCAAGATATGAGAAATGCCGATGTTTTTCATGGATTGCACATACAAAACAAGGTAATACATATTTGTAATGTCGGTGATTCTCACTGATTAAACACTACAAACAATCATCATTTGATACATGTGTGGTCAGGGATTTCTCGGTCCTGCTTAATCATTCAAAATCTTTCCTTGTAGTGTCATTATTTTTTGCTGTGCATGCAAACAAGAAGTTTGACCTCAAGCCCTAACTTGTGCTCAATCGACATTTTTCACCAATTGTGAATACAAAATCCAGTCTAAAGTTTTGAGTTGTATGAGTGGGGTTTTTCCCCATGCATACAAACATGAAACCTATCATGTCTTACCCAGATGTTTGAGCGGTATAAAACCATGCATAAACAAAATGTTAAGTCTAACCTCGTGGTTATATGTATAAGCGTTAAAATATAACGCTTATGCATATAAGATGAACTTCCAAAGTAAGGATGCACGGGCGAGGTTTTTCTCTACCTATGCATGAAACTCAAAAGCAAAGATGTAGGGTCGGTGAAAAATCCTGACCCAACATCAAATTTTAAGCAAAGTTCTACCTCATTTACAAAGTCACACTTTTTCTCTATTTTTTGCAACAAACAAAACAAACTTACACTTGCATAGTCGTTAAAATCTGACGACTTCACAATATTTTTACAAAAATCTTAATCCACTTACAATGGCATCATTTTTTAGCGCCCAAACACTTGCATTCATTTTTCTTTGTTTTCACCTACAGAGGCACTAATTTTTAGCGACTTGGCAAGACAATGCAAAATTTCTCTAACTATGAGAAATTTTTCTTCATTGCCTAAATTTGATCTCTTGTGGTTTTCTTTTCACACTCATTGCGCTCAAACCCTAGTTTACGCACAATCGCTTTGATTTTCCCCCCCACATGGTTAAAGCTAGTGTAAATACTTTTAGTTTATCATAGTTTACTATTGTTCCAATAAGTAGTAAGAAGGGAGCCTCCCCTTTCAAAGAGGAGAGAACATTCTCATCATAGTTGTGGCTGAAATCCCTATTTTGTAATTTGGGAGGAAATAAAAAATATTCACCCAACAGAGCAGAAGGTGTCTACATTCTTCAGAGAGGCTACAAATGTACCAGTGATGTTGTGGTGGATCTTTCTATTGATTTGATATGGATTTCTCATTGTAACATCCTTCTTTCTTATTTCTAATTTGGCAATGAGCAATTGGCAATGAGCCCTTCTTTTCTTTTGGGCACAGTGAGCCCTCGTGCAGTGAGCCTATTGTATTTGATGTTGTAATTACTATATATTGTGAGCTAATCCTCATTGTGGTTTTTCCCTTCATAGGTTTTCCATGTAAATATGGTGTTCTCATGTGTTTGGATGTGTTTACATTACTATTTCTCATGTTTAAATTCTGCTAATGCATGATAAGGATTTAGTGGTTGTTAAGGGTTTAAGGAATAATGCAGATTTGAATGTTAAAGAGGGTTTTAATGTTTTAATGTATAATTTATTCACACCCTCTCTCAATTGTCTTGTGCATTCAATAAAACCCTACCCTGGATATCTCCAATCACTTTTATGTCCTTGTTTCTAATGCCTCTTATAGGGAGGATATTTTGAGGTTTTGAGCATTGTCAAGGAAGTTGTTATAGTTTAGAATACCATGAATTTTTTTTTAATAAAAATAAATTGATCATCTCAATATGAAATTTACCACTCTATGTAAGAAAATGGGAGGTAAAACTAACATGCGAGGGGAGAATGACAGAAGCATTATTTACGATTAGGAAGCCATCCTTAAGATGAATAGAATGGATAAGGAGTTGTCTAATATGAAAGGTGAGATTATGGTCAACATGGTTGAGTGGGAGAAATGGAAACAAGGTCATAATGATAGACTTGCTAACTTGGAAAAGGAACTCATGACCATAAAAGAAAATCTCAATTGTGTTGTTCAAGTTGATAAATGCACCAATCAAAATAGTGCCACATGAATAAAAATTATTGTTACACCCCAATTATGTAATTACTATTTACTATTACTATGTAGGGTAAATTGTGAATGTAATGTGAATTCAGTGGATGAATAAATTGTACTTGCACTTTATTATCACTGCTTTATGAATGAATGTTATCTCATTTAATATTATATGAAGGAATTCATTTATGTGATTGGATGCATATTGAATTGATATTCTAACTTTGGAGATGTATTATGTATACTACATATTTTGTGAAAAAATGTCTACCGTGTGCATGTGTTAGTGGTTGCAGGTATATGTTCGATTCCTCCAGGTGGAGGGGAAGTATCACTTAGGAGAAGGTCTTGGTCGGGTAACCAATAACAAAACCTATATGAGCTTACACACACCACAATAGAATAATTGAGTTAGGATATTAAGTGAGAAGTTGGTAAGTAATCCTTAGTTAATGTGTTTGCATTAGTAAGAGTCTTGTTTACTTTTGAGTGCATTATTGGGTGATGTTTATCTGTTTGAGCTTGTGAGTTTTTTCCTTGTTGCTATGCTTGTATTGATATGTGGAACATATGAGGAATATGTATACGCACACAGATGCATGCCGATGATAGACTACAAACACAAAGGAACACATACATGAGGGTACATAGGTAGACGTATCTATGCACACTCATGCACGAGTTGCTTATTTGCATGGAACTATCCGATGGTTCTAACATGTATATGTATATGTATAGATATATCGCTCGTAGGCTCTTATCAATACCATAGTAATTGTGTATGATTTGGTGTGAGGATCAAATGTGTATATATGTATATATATAGTATATACATATATCCATATATATGTATCAATATATGCGTATGGTGGCAAATGGACATGCACATATGAATGTATCGATACATGTATATATACATATACATGTACATAGAGGCATATATATAAATATATATATGTATACACAATCGATATATATTAATATAACAGTGTGATTGCTATCTTGATGTATTCATTTGTATATCGATTATATATACATGTTTTATTGCCATATGCTAAATATGGATATATATACTAACATATATATGTACATATACATATTTATACTTATATATGTGTGTACCAATATATATGTATATATATGTACATGTATATGTACATACATGTTAAGTATATATATATATATATATATATATATATTTAAAAGCTATATATAGTTTTGAAGTCGATTATCATAAATAACTTAGAGGCTGATTTATTAAACTAAATCACAGCCAAATTATGATATAGTTATAACTGTATTCTTTAACCACATATTACTCTTGTTGTCTGTGCATGAAGAGTTTGTAATCTGTAAACAAAGAGAAACCATTAAGTCGATGAAAGGTGAAAGAATAAGTTGACACCTTTTGTGGAGAGCTGTGGACTTAGTAAACTTTAAAATTCCATGTCAATAAGCATCGGCCAACATTTGTAAAGGCATGTAAACAAGTCGATGACTTTGTCAAACTGATTTATTATTGGAATCGACTCATACCCAGACTTAGTCGATGCAAGCTTGGTGTTGCATATTTGATGTTGACTGTTTCAAATATGAAGGAAACCACGACAACTCTTTAAGTAATCATTGATGCTTTGGCACCACCTTTACTTGTAGATGTCCATTATGAAATGCAAACTGAATTCTATCATATGTTGATTTGAATTAGTCTCTGATTGCTATCAATCAACATGGTCTATCTGTAGCTTGTTTTAGCTGAGTATGCGCTTACATGTTCGCCACCTTTTAGTTGTGATATATGTGTTGCTATGCATGCTTGTTGCTATCAAAACTCATGCATAAAATGTAGGCTGAATAGTTACCAAATTACTATATAAATAGTGGAGCTAGTGCACTTGTTTGGGACACATTCCTTATACAAGTTTTTGAATTCTATTTACAATTCTATCTGCAATATTCTGCCTAGTACAATGAGTGAGAGCTTTGAGCATTTGAGAGAGATTATTATTATTTGGAGAGAAGTATTTACAAACTTGTGAGTTAGAGATTATTGTGACAATATTGGAGGGATTGATACCAGGCTAGTTGCTATTCTGGAAGTGTTGTGTTTGCAGCCAGTCGATTGGAAAGCTTATCACAGGTATGAGGATATTCTTCCCTTGTTTGTATTAGTTTTGAAAGAGCCGATTCTTGATTGCTTAAAGCTAGTCTATTATAATTACTTGCATTTTGGGAAAAGATATGTTTTCTTTAAAAGAAAAGTGGAAACTATTTACTCTATTTGTGTATTGTTTGTAATTACTCCATGATAGGAGAGATTGTTTGTTCATAGGTATTATTATTACACTAGATATGATTAAACATGGGTAGCTTAAGGGATATTCATAGCTAGATATTTAATATGCTAGATGGCTAGTAGGTTACTCCTAATATTGTTATTGAGTGAAGGGAGGGAACTAGTACTTTGCTTAATGAGTTATGTAACCTTAGGTTTGTGTTAAAGAGATAGGTTGTCTCGAGGATTAGCTAACCTATGGAGAGGGATTGCCTAAGCATATATATAATGGCCTTAAGTAAAAATGAGCTTGCCATAGTGTAAGTGAATGGTAGACCTTTACTTGATTATATTGAGTGCGAGCACTTTGGAAAAAGTAGTGTGATTGCTCGAGGCTCCATTGTCAGTTCACTATGTCCATTTAAATGCATGAGGGTTATCTACCGTAGGTTATAAATCCTAGTCATGTGGACACAACACTAAGCTTAGAGTGGTTTGTCGTACGGGGTTACCCAACCAATACCTTCATCGAAGGGTAGGGCCATCTATCATTGATAGATGTGTGAGGGACCGCATATGAGTCCATGGTTGGTGGAAAAGCACTTGAGTGATGCTTCTCCTCCTCAACAAGTGACAAAAGACCAAGGTTTTGAAAGGCGAATTCCTCGACCATCTATATCTTATGCTATGAAGCTTAGAGGAGCTATGAATGTAGTTGTGTACATTCTTGGAATATTGTACTTTGGAAGTTATTGTATTGAAATGGAAATCCTTATTGTAAATTGTTACAACATCTTTGTTCATATATTCTGAATAAAGAAAGGAATTTTTTTTATTGCAATGGTTTATTACATAGTTTATGTTACTCGCACAGTGAAAACTTAGGAAAATTTACTTCAGTGAACTTTTGGCATATTACAATTATGATTGATAAATTGAAGGATCTACATGAGGGGCAAGTTATTCATATCACTAATGACAATGAAAATCTTGGAGAGAGAAGTGGGCAGGCTAGACCTAGTACCAAAATCAAAGCTAGTAAAAGAAGTCTTTTGACAAATAGAAAATGGTACATTAGACTTTGCCAAGTTGCATGAGAATTTTTATTAGTAGGAACTCGAGGAAATGAAGATCCTCAAGTAGATGTGATAAAGACCCTAGGCTATGCCAATTTACTTATAGTGTTTGGTGTTTTATGTTATCTTTGTTTTAGGTTTGTCTTGTTGGGGTTTGTCTTTGTGATAATTTTGTTATGTTTTGGTTGAGTTTTTGTTGTTTCTCATTTTTTTATAATAGAGTTTTGGGACCCCTTTAAAACCCGTTTTACCATCTTAATAAAAAATAATTAATCTCTCAATAGCCAATACGTAACATTCATTATTGAAGCATATCTTGAGTACTCTCTTTGACAATCATTCATCGTCAACAATAAAAAATTGACTTAGTAATATTCATTCCCATCTTACCTCAACATCTATTCTCTCTCAATATCACATTTACTTTTGTTGTTAATTCAATCTTGAGGCTTAACTAAGGTGTAAGAAAGAACTAAAATTTAATCATAGCATATCAAACACTCCAATATTCTTTAGCATCACCATTGTTTTTCCTTATATTGTAGGTGACAAAGATCTAATTATTTTTTAGATAGAATTACAAAAAATTAAGATAGAATGGTGCCATTGGATATGATCAATGTCAAAATTTTGTTCCAAACTCTCAAATCGAATTATCACAACCTTCTAATAAGTAAATCAACTCTACATTTTAAATAATCAATCAAAATTTACATCACAATGTACACTACGCTAATCCCTCTTATTTTCATTTTAATATATATCTAATACAATATTAATTAACTTACTTTAATTCATTTATCACACCCAACCCCTATATCTAAAATACCGCTTATCACCTAATTAATTTACCAATTTACTAACCCCAATTATAAAGTCATTTTATTTTTCTCCAAACATAAAATAATTTCTTTTACAAAATACATATAAACAACCACCATAGCAAAAAAATAAAGTTCAAATCACTTTATTTTTAATAATTAATACTTTTCAAGCAAGTAAATCTAAATATATAAACCACCACCATAACAAAGAATAAAGTTTGGATACTTTTCAAGCAATTAAATCTAAATATAAAAGCATCTTAACAATGAGGAAAAAACTTAAATTCAAAAACTACTAGGAATATCAAATAAAAATCTACAGTTATTGAGCTTTGCAAGCCTCTAAATATCTAACCTTTTGAACTGAAATCTTCTCACTTTTAAACTGTAATTTTTAAAATCTAGTGGCCAACCTAAAAAGTTTGCCAAATCATTTTTTTTTTCAGACGTATAATTTACTTGTTTAATTCTTTAAAGTGAAAAAGGACGGAGGAAGTAATAAGAGAAAAAGTGAAGAAGGAATAGAATCCCATCTCTTCATAACTTTATTTCATGGTCTGTTCAAAGTACTTGTACTGTACTTCTAATGAATTCTTACATTATTTGCTTCCTTTTTATGACCCTCGTGGGATGGGAATATCATGAAACCCTAAATTTGACCGTTGGCCTACCAATTAATTAATTAATTTTTTTAATGATGGTTGTCCATTCAATGTTTGCCTTTTAAAATCTTATTGATTTAAAAAAAAAAATGATTGTAATATATGGCAAAAATATCTACATATGACTATTTAGGTAGTTTGTGGTTTGCATTGTGGAATGCTCTTTATTAGTGGTTTATATCATGTTTGATTAGCACTAAGTTTTGATTGATTGATTTATAAGGTAGTGGGAGACACAAATGTTTTCATTAGTCATTTACCATTAACGATATCTATTTAAAATGTTTGAAATGATGTTAACATATAAAAAAATCATTTTATTAATAGTAACAAACTATTGTATTGGGAGATTTTTTTTGATTAGTCTGGTGCTCCCTTTGTTTAAATTTTTATGTTTAAAATAATAATTGTGATTTGTTGTTGGTTTGTTGTTTTTGTGTTGTCTTTGGCTAGCGACCTTTGATCTTTTTTGTTTGATGTTGCAATTTCTGCCTTGATGAGCCTTTTGTGTATGGGTTCAATGCCTTGTAATGCTGCTTATATAATAAAAAAACAAACTATCATAGTAGAAACAAAAGGTTACACCCTTATAACATAACTAGGTTTAATGATATCAAGATTCCACATTCCATATTGTTTGTAAGTATTGTTTCTGGATTTGATTGTGTTGAAGTTTTTGCATCAACGTTTCATATCACACTCCATGATCCATCATTAGGGTGATAGAGAGCTAGAGAAGTAGAAATGATTTGTTGCATACCAAAGCAAGTTAAAAAGGGAGAGGGAGGAAGAGGGAGAATATGCACACCAATCAAGGAATGAAGAAGGGACAATATAATAAGATAAATAATAAGATGAGGGAATAACTAAGTTTGGAAGATTAATAGACTAAAAAGAGCATATAAATAGAACACAAGAACACAAGAAGTATAATGCTAGAAATAAATTAAAACTTAAAAGGACACAATGGAAAGAATGAAAAGGAGGACAAAAATATAAGAAATAATGAAAAAATATAATAAATAAATTACTCAAGCAAAACTTAATAATAAGAATGTCATGAAAGGAAAATAAAATTAAGAAAATAATTAATTAAATGGATGAAGAGCAAAGGAAAAAGCCAAAAAAATAATAAAATAGCAAGATAATGATGCAGTGAATCTAATAATTAGATAATAAACAAAATAAAAGATTAATGCAAATTACTAACAAAGACAACAAAATGAAACCTATAAACTAAAGGAGGGGGAAATAATGAAAAGCAAAAAAGAAAAAGAAAAAGAAACCAACAACTGAAAGAAACCTAATTCTAACCAAAGGTAATTTAATAAGGATAACTCAAAATGTTATATATATATATATATATATATATAATTTTTTCATTATTTCTTATATTTTTCTCCCCCTTTTCATTTTTTCCATTGTGCCCTTTTAAGTTTTAATTAATTTCTAACATTATCCTTGTGTTCTATTTATTTGCTCTTTTTAGTCTATTAATCTTACAAACTTAGTTATCCCCTCATTTTATTATTTGTCTTATTTTATTGTCCCTTCTTCATTCCTTGATTGGTGTGCATATTCCCCCTTTTCTTCCCTCTCCTTTTTTAACTTGCTTTGGTTTGCGACAAATAATTTCTACTTCTTTATCTCTCTATCATCCTGATGATGGATCACAAAGTGTGATCCAAAACGTTGATGCAAAAACTTCAACACAATCAAATTAAGAAGCAATACTTACAAATAACTAGGTTTGTTAATGTATTTAAACATGAAATCGTAAAAATCAACTTATTTCAAAATTTGTAAAGAGTAGCATAGGATTCAGAGACAAATGTGAAAGTGGGGAACAAGCAAAGTTTTAATGGTAAGGGTTCACCAATACTAGCAACATCATTTC
This sequence comes from Sequoia sempervirens, assembly GCA_007258455.2. Lineage (NCBI taxonomy): Eukaryota > Viridiplantae > Streptophyta > Pinopsida > Cupressales > Cupressaceae > Sequoia > Sequoia sempervirens. The sequence continues at coordinate 106,516,040 of VDFB02168118.1, forward strand.
AACTTGTCTATTCCATCACTAAAGTTTGGAAGCAAATATTATTTATGAATGAGTGAGTTGTTTAAAACCCATTCTATATATGCTTTTGATTTCTCATGTTCATTCAAAAAAGGTTTTCATAAATTGTTAATTTTTGTCTCATTGTCTATATTTTGGCTTGCTAAAATTTATATATTTAGCTTTGCCAATATTACAAATTGGAGTGTTAAATTACGATGAATAGATTAATTTTTTTTTGAAATTATAAGGCCAAGACTTTGGAAATGGTTTGAAAACACACATTTCATATTGAATTTGGGATGAAACTCTATTTGACCAAGTGCTAGTGAAATATGAGGTACCAATTTTAAATGAATGTTAACTAATCAATCATATTTCAAGATTCATGAATGAAGTACTTACCACTAAATACCATACACCCAACTAAAATCCTTTCTACACAACTTTGTGATATAAGAAAAAAATAAATGAATGAAATTTATAATCAACTAATCCCTCCCATAGTTCATTATCATGTGAATGCATTTTGATTGGAATAATTACACAAATCCTTGATTGAAAACCAAAACTCTTAGTATCAAAATCCATTTTATTGACCTAACTTAAAAATTTGATGGACTCTGCTAAGAAGGAAACTATTCACAAATTAAATAACATGCAATATAAACTAATTAGATTTGAACCTTCCCTCGTATTTTCATCTAATATTGGTGGTGATAAAACTAATCATTCTCATAGTTCACTACCATGTAGATGCATTTAGATTGGATAAATTATTCTATGCCTTGATTGAGCACTAAGAGCACTAGCATCAAAATCCATTTCATTGTTAAAACTTAAAAAATTAAGGCACAATGCCAAGAAGGGAACTATCCACAAATTAAATTCCATACAAAATAAAATAATGAGATTGAACCTTCCCCTACCTTTCCATCCAATATTATACACTTGTTCGTTCAAATTATTCATATTGTTAGGCTTTATAAATATTACAAAAACAATATCCATGCAAATAAAACATATATTATAATGCCTCGAGCCTCACACATATGACATCAGCCAAGTGAACAATTTTTTAAAAGATCAACACAAGAATGACTTCACAAGAATTCAACACCATGTAGAATGTATTGTATTGCATGCTAATGTGTAGAAAAAGTGTCATGTCAAGTATAATGACACAACACAAAATATCTCCATTTCTCCAAGCAAGGCGGTGCAAGTATAAGACTTACAAATCATGTGTGACAAAGTCACTATGATTAACTACAAGAGAGTGGAGCTTCACCACAACAATAATCGAGTCCTAATTTATGATTGTGTTTTCTCATGAATATAAAAAGGAGTGGGATGAGGAAATTATCTAACTTTAATCCACTCCCTAAACACATCCAATGATTCTCACATCACCAAAGGAAACCTAAGAAACAAGTGGGACAACTAGGATATGCCATATCTTGACTAGTCAAATTACCACTAGTTTCCTACATTTGGAGTAGGATGAGAGTGAAAACTACATCCAATCTAATCCCAAAAAATCAAACAAAATTTAAACATAAGGGAAACATATTCAAAAGAGGTTTCTCTACTAAGAGGTACAAGTCCTCCACCAACTGAAATAATAACTAGTTATTTTCTTGCAAAGGCATACTTCCCACTACCAAATATGGAATAAATTCTAGATTACAATACTTATTGATAATTTTAGGACATGGGAAGACTCACAATATCAAGGGGAATAACTTTTAAATACAAAATTTCCTTAGAAAATGAATGGAAATGCCCACTATTTGAGGATCTAGAGGGCTATAGTGTACTAGAGAACTATAATACCTAGAAAGGAAACTAACACCCAATTAGTTACTTAGGCATCTAATTTTAGAACTACAATCTAGTTTTAGTGTTGGATTCATGCTCTAGCATTGGATTCTTGTACTAGCATTAGACTCCAATTTTTGCATTGTAGTCACTTTCTAGTGCTATAGTCCTAACCAGAGATTGAACAAACTATGATTCTAGGTCTCAAACATAGGTATAATACCTTAGAATCTTAAAAGTAAGATTAAACTTAGAACATTCCCTAAAAATACTCAATGACTAAAGAACTAGGGTGTAAGGTTAAGAGAACACACCCAATATTTGAAATATGAGAAAATAAAAGAGATGTTTTCCAAAGGTTGGGAGTTCTAGGACTCTAAAATGTATCCAAGGACATGAGGGATGAAGGTGAATGTTACTGAAACACTCTACTTACTCTTCCTTCATAAGGAGAACCCAAAATGACAAGAGGAAATCACCCTATGGTGGGTTTGTCAACACAACCTCAAGGGTAAGAGAATATATCTAACATTCCCATAAAACCAAAATCAATCATTTGCTAACATGTAAAGTTTATTTTATGCCCATATAAAAGGTGTTATAAATTTAGTTTACCAACATATCTAGAATGATGAAAAAATAAAAAATTAAATGCACTTTTGATACCAACATTGAGATGTAATAAAAATAATGATAAATTCATTACTACTTATACAGGTGGTTTAAATTTCATCTAATAGGAGGATCCAATATAAATGATACAATTACAAATTATGATTCAAAATCTAAATTGAATTCTACATTTTTCAATATTCTTGTGAATGAAATTACAAAAAGGAAATGAAATATTTTCCTACTTGCACATGATTTTGAGCCACTCCAATAGATTTTCTAGTTCCCCAATAATGGTTATGTAATGTCATAAAATTGCTCCCCCATGCAATTTCATATTACACAATCCTCCCTGTACATAGCAAGTAATAAAGATGATAATGTGAATCCCCCTTTTCCTAGCCTTCAAATTCATCCTTGACCCCTTGGTTTTTAGTCCCTAGTAGAATTTTTGTTAGAAATTCTTTTGCAACACGCACACGTCTATGCGTTGTATGAATTCCTTGACAAGATTCCTGGGTCTATGGTCATTAGGATGTTACACTTCCACCTACCCGTGAAGTGTAATGCCTTTGTAGTCACAGACACACTTGAAACCAACCTTTTTGCATGCTATCCTTCCATTCTTTCATTCATTTTTTCATTCTTTCATTCTTTCATTCTCATTCTTGCATTCTCATTCTCTCAAGCTCTCACTTCTCATTCTACATCAAGTTTCGACATAATTTTTCTCAAGCTCACTTGCAAGTTCTTGGTTTCTACATCGATGTCTCAACTCTCTCAAGTGTAGCACTCTCTTTCAGCTTCTCATGCTTGTTGAAGGGAGGGTAAACACACTTTTACTTGCATTTATCATACTTTTTTAGTAGCATATTAATATCTAACATATCTACTTTGTTTAGCTTTTCATTCTATATCATCTATTATCTATTTCTTTATCTACTTGTCTTCTTGTCTATTCGTGGAGGTGGAAACACCAAAACGAGGATTTGACTAAGGAAAGCCTAAAAACAACCCCAAAATTTTCCCTTATCTTCATGTGTGTAGGTTGTTCATGTGGAGCTTTGTGGGAGGTTGCATAGCATTGGACCTCTCGTGAGTCTATTTCTCTCTTTTATCTTTTGTCATTTTGTTTTATTTAATTTAGATTCTTGCATGTTTAGTATTCTTCTTATTGTAATTTTTGTCATTTCTACCATTCTATTATCTTAGTTAAATGTAGTCAAATTTTGATTCTTGAATTGTTAGTAGGTTTTGTGTGTTTTGGTAAGTTTATTCTGCTTTTGCTCCATATGAGACCACAACGCGTTGTCATCCTCTGGCCGTGAGCTAGTTTGCTTGCTCTTGAGACCTCTGAGGCCTACTCTTTTGTATTTTGAAGCCCTCTTTCTAAAATCAACCATAAAACATAAAACAATGATGTTGCAAAAAAATCCCCTTTTTGTCCTTTGTCACTTGAGCTTAGCCTTTGAGGTAGCTGAGGATAATTTTCTCCCTATAGACTCTTATTTTTCCTAAAGACTCAGGAGTAGTAAATCTCCTCCTCTATAGGTTCCATGTCACCCAAACATGTGGAACCTATAGGTCCAATCCATTGTGGAAGAAGATAGTCACTTAAGCACAATCACACACACTCAGACAAAAAAAGGGGAGTATGTCTCACACACATGCTAAACATTATAAATAACTATCATAGAATATGCATGCCAACAAGTATGATAAACCATTATAGCATAAACATTCCAAATAAGAATGATAAACCATCATATAATAAGCATTCCTAGAGGGGAAAAACTACAAATCAATAGGCACAAGAGACAAACCACATCACATAACATACACATGTCAGTAATTAAGCATACACAATAAGTATTAATATGTTCAACCAACCACATAGACACATGGTGAGAGTAAGGTCTCATGTTGGATACAAACTATAATGGAAAAAAGGATGAGGATCCTAGAGGTAAGAAAAGGAATACCATCTTAGTATCTCTATGATTATATGGGATGGAGTATTCATCCTTGTCATGAGTTAAGGTACCATGTGACACCCAATGTAATATCCCCAACAAAATATTAATGTAAATATTACTCAAACCCTCTGCTAATAGTGTTTAGTTAATAATTTACCTCCAAACCTTATAAAAACCTAGGTCTCATTAGGATTTTAAGATTAATATTAACAACCCAAATTACAATGAAACCAATAAAATAAAGATAGCTTTTGAGATTTTATTATTATAATGAAATATAAGGTTACTGCAAGATTTAATACAACAATAGAAAACATACTAATTGTAATAAAAAATAATAGACTAGAAAATATAATTCTTACACCCACTATGAGCTACAAATCATATAGACATATGAAGTTGAATTTTGTGACCAACTATAATAATGAAAACTAGATGAAGTTGTGATCCACCACTATGAAGTTCATTCATGACCTCTAGTTGTGTGTAGGCATGATGTTGATTGTGTAAGTGATAGAAAGAGAAAGAGCAGTTGTAGTAGATCCTGTCCAATTTCATTTTGATCATATCCCTATGACAAAAGGTATGTGAATAAGTGTGATTAATTTTTTGTTGGAGGCAATGAGCCAAAGGAAATAACTTCTCAATTGCTAAAAGCAGTAGGCTAGTAAGAAACTGAGAAGACATTTGGAGAGTTAGCAAAGTAGAATTGTAATCATCAAAAGAGATTGAGCCTAATTGTTAGTTTCAGACAGTGGAAGGACTATCATTTTGTAATCATTCTTGAGTGTGTACTCAGATCAGGGAATTGTAGCTTCCTTGGGTGTAACCCTAAAACTATAATCAAGGAGTTGTAGCTTCTTTGGCTTGTAGCCCTAAAAAAAAGTTGTAAATGTTGTTCATCTTGTGAGGTTGGATTAGGACAATAGATCCTAGCAATTTTTCTCACGGTGGATTTTCCCTTGTGGGGTTTTCCATGTATATCTAGTGTTGTGCATTGTCTTCATCTTTCATATTATTGTTTATGTAGTAGAGTTTAAAGTGTCTATTTTTTCTAGAAGGTTTGAGATTTGATAGAATAATGATTCACCCCCCCTCTTAGTATTTCGGTGTGTTCAAAAATTGGTATCAGAGTCAAGTTCCTTAAAAGAATTCTAATGGCTTAAGGAAGATTTAGGATGACACAAGAAGGGTCTCACAAGCCACCTAGATTTGATGGAACACATTTTTCTTTCTAGCAATTCAGGATGGAAGCCTATCTAACCTCTTTAGGGTTTTGAGTTTGGCAATCAGTCAAGTATGGTTATACTATTTCTACTACTCCTCCAACTGATCCGACAAGGATTAAGGCCTATGAGAACAATGGAAAGGCTAAGAATGCTATCTTTGAGTGGAATAGCAGACTCTGAACTTGTAAAAGTAATGTTCTACAAGTGAACAAAGGATGAAGATAATGCATGATATTTTCTTCGAGTAGATGATGTGGTCAATGCAATTAGAGGACTTGGTGAAGAACTAGAAGAACCCATGGTGGTTAAAAAGGTACTGAGGTATCTTCCTAAAGCTTATAGTCCTAAAGTATCTTCTATTGATGAAGCTAGATATTTAGATAATTTCTCAATGGATCAATTATATGGTGCTCTCATTGCCTTTTAAATGAGAGAGTTTGACAAAGAAGCTCTAAAGAAGGAAAAAACTTTCAAAGCCAGTAAGAAGGTGAAGTATGAAGCATCTGATCAGAGCAGTGACAATGAAGAAGAAGAAAACTTTGTAAAGAAGTTGAAGAGGGGTACAACAAGTACAAAGGTAAGCTACCTTTCAAATTTTTTAAGTGTGGAGAGAATGATCATTTTGCTTCTAAATTTTCCTTAAAATATTCTGAAAATAGAAACAAAAATTCTAGAAGAAATAAGTTTAAAAGAAGTCTCTACACCAAGGAAGATTCCTACTCTTCAAAGGATGAGGAATCTAGTGGTCTGGATAACAAGGATGAAATCCTATTCATAGTTGCTAAGAAGACTGAAGATGAAAATAAATATTCAAGGGTTGTGTGGACTACTTTTCATGCAAAAGATGAGGAAAAATATTGGGTGATTGACAATGGTTGTTTCAACCAGATGACAAGAGATAGGAGCAAGTTTATCAAGCTTGTGAAGTGGAATGGAGACATAGTCAAGCTTGGAGATGATACTTTAGTAAAGATGATCTATTTAAGGATCTAGGACTTATTGCTTACAGAATGCTTAACGTTAAAAGATCAATTATTACAACGCTTAATTTAAATGATTACAAATTAAATGCTCAAATGAAATAAATGAACATAAAATAATTAAATGCCAAGAATAAACTGAGAAAGAAAAGAGAGAAGAATAGAAAGACGAAACCAAAGTTGATAACGGAGTTCGTCCCTAAGGACTACGTCTCCGGGTCCCTCTCCAATGGAGGACCGATCCGATTAGCTCCAAATTCAATTACAATGGCTTCAAGACTATCTCCTTCAAGCATTCAGCAGCATGACAGTACTCTGATATGCAGAAACGTCTTCAATCTCTCGGGCATTCTCTCGCTATCTCCACCTGGACTTGTCAAACAAAGGGCTATACCCCTCCTTTTATACAAAAAACTTGCCTAATTAGGCTTAACCACCAAGATAAACACATATCTTCCTCTATCATGTCGTATCAGGTGTAATTTAGCTTCTGCAATCTTTTTGTTTTAGGTGGTTTAGGTTGTTTTGGTTGTTTTGGCTTTATTAAGCCATTTTGATATGGCTCGGCTAATAATTTAATAACAAAAACAATCTCTGCCACTATATATTTAGAACGATTTCGTGGCTCAACGGTATATAATCATTTTGGTAGCCGCGGGGTCGGCGGTTCCAACCCCGCCGGCCTCGGTTTTATCACTTAACCCGTATTCTGCAAATAAGAAAAGAAACCGCCAGCTATTTATAGTGTGTTAACCGGCCGCCGGTGCAACGGTGAACCAACTGACTGACTCCGGAGAGGTCGCGGGTTCAATCCCATGCGATATTTTAGC
>VDFB02168118.1:106523584-106555383 GCA_007258455.2 Sequoia sempervirens
GCCATGATTCTTCTCATGACATTCCAATTGTTTCCAAGCCCACGCCTTTGCAAAGCAACTTTGTTTCTATTCCATCATTCATTCCTAGGAGAATAGACCCGTTTTACATCTCATTGTTAGTAAATAGTTATAAGTTGAGTAATTGTTTAATTGACTCCAGTGCTTCTGACAATGTTATGCCCGCAAAGGTGGCTAACACCTTGGGTATTAATTTTACAAAAACTTTTGGTTGTTTCTTTTCAATGGAGAATAAAAAAGTACCTTTGATCGAGCAAATCAAGGATTCATAATTTGTATTTGTTGCATTCCCAAACAAGAAAATCAAGATGACTGTCTTGGTGGCTGGCGTTCCCACATTTTATGGAATTTTGCTAGGATGAAACTTTTGCAAGGATGTTGGAGGTGAGTTGAATATGGATATGTCTGAAGCCCAAATACTTGTCAAGGGTGTTATGCAAAAGATGCTTCCTGAAAGGGAAGCTAATTTTTTGTGTGACCAAGTTAGATGATCCAAGAGCTCAAATCCTTTTTGAGTCTTTAGGTATGGGTACATACTATTTGCATACATATGTTGAGTCTTCAAATAAAAATTCAAGAAACAAGTTAGAAATTGATGGCTCATCGATTTTAGAGAAAGAATCTTTATCTTTAGAAGAATCATCTTCGAATGATTTGTCTTTTACAGATGGTGAAATTGCATCTAACAAAGAAGTTTTAGAGTTTGAGGCTTCCAGTCTAGGAGATCCAAATGCCATTTGGATAGTTGAATTTGATGGCAGTTGTTCTTCCATAGGATCAGGGGGAGGAATTATTTTCATTTCCCAGTAAGGAAAATTCTTTCCTTTTTCTTTTAAGCTACAGTTTGACAATACTAACAATACTGCAGAGTACAAAGCATTATTGTTAGGTATGGAAGTTGCACATAGAAAAGGGATAAGAAATCTACATGCTCAAGGTGATGCTTTTAATATTTATGTAGTCCCAAATAATGACAACACAAAAGATTTTGAAGCTTTTAATATTTTTGTAGTCCCAAGAGAGTACAACGACAAAGCTAATTCATTGGCAGTATCAGCTACACTCCTGATTCCACATAAGGATTTCCATGGTTCTACCAACACTATTGAGTTAGTGTTTCAACCCAGTGTTCTAGACAATTCTGATAACTAGCAAATTTTTTCAATGGCAATTATAAGATCGTAGCTTTTCTTAAGAAGGTTGAAAATTTTAATGAGATGTACTTTGAGGGTAGTGATTCTCCACCTCGAGAGTCAATTTTAGAGGTTGATCCTGATATTGGTGAAGAAGTATTGCAGCTCAAAGGGAAAAAAATACAAAAGGGTTATTTTCTCTTGAAAGACTTTTTGATAAACATGACTGTTATGTCAAAAGGAAACAACAATCAAGCTTTGATTCATCAAATGAAGTTGAGAAAATCAACTTGGGAACTAAAGAAAATCCTAAGATGGTGAATATCGATAAGTGTTGTACTCTAGAGGAGAAAAAAAACTTTGTTGAGTTACTGTGGAAGTACATTGGCATACTTGCTTACTCTTATGAAGATTTGAAGTCTTTCTGACCAAAGGAGGTACAACACAAAATTCCACTAAAGGCAAGATCTATGCCTCACAAACAAAAGTAGAGGTAGTACAATCCCAAGATTTTTGGAAATCCAAAATATGCTTAAGGTGAGGATCATATTTCCTATTCACCATTCAATGTGGATAGAAAATATCGTTCTGGTTCATAAGAAGAATGGGGAAATTCACATGTGTGGATTTCAAAAATTTGAATCAGTTATCGTTGAAAGATAATTAATCCTTGCTGGTAATGGATCAAGTCTTACAAATGGTAACTAGATCCAAGATGCTATCTATGTTGGATGAATTTTTGGGACACAATCAGGTGGAGGTTAGTGAGGACGATCAACATAAGACTGCCTTCACCACGCCATGGGGTAATTTTTCCTACTGTAGAATTCCTTTTGGTCTCATCAATGTCGGTGCCATGTTTCAACAAGAAATGGACTTAACTTTTCGTGATGTCATGGGTAAGTTTATTGTTGTTTATCTTGATGACTTGAAATTATTCTCCAAGAAATGTCAAGAACATTTTTATCACTTACAACAAGTCTTAGAGAGGTGCCAACAACATGGAATATCTCTTAATCCCAAGAATTCAATTTTTGGGGTTACAAAAGGAAAACTTATTGGTCACATTGTGTCCAAGGAGGGTATAAGGATTGATCCTGAAAGGGTCAAAGCAATTCAAGCTCTTACTCTACCTGTGAGTAATAAAATAGTTCACTCTTTCTTTGGAAAGGTGAATTTCATGCGAAGGTTTGTTCTTGACTTCATGAAAAAGACACATCATATCATGAATATGATGAAGGGAAATTCCACTTTTCATTGGTCTGCAGAAGGTAAAGCTACATTCAATGATATTAAAGAGGCTATTGCACATGCACAAGTGTTAGTTTTCCTAGACTACACTAAAGAGTTTATAATGTATAGTTATGCTTCCGAGCATACACTTTCAACAATTTTGGTGGAGAAAAATAGTGAGGGGCTTGAGTCCCCTATTGCATTCATGGGTTGTCCCTTGAAGGATCATGAACTGAAGTACTCCCAAATGGAGAAATGTTCATTTGTTGTGGTTAAGGTAGTGAAGAATTTTTATTTCTACATACTTAACTCCCATGTCATTGCACTAGTGTTGGATTTTACAGTCAAGTCAATCTTGACACAACAAGAGTTTGGTGCAAAATGAGGCAACTGGATTGCCAAAATTTAAGAGTATATGGAGATAAATCCCACCAAATTGGTGCATGTGAAAGGTTTGTACCAGCTCATTGCTAACAACACACTTGATGAAGTATCCAACTATGAAGAGGTAAGCACTAAAGATATTCCTACTGTTCTATTCGTTAGCACAATTGACGAGTGGTATTCCAATATTGCTTACTTTCTAACATATGGAAAATGTTTGGAGCATCTGACATATAAGGAGAAAATAACAGTAAAGCTCAAAGCTACAAATTTTGTCCTATGGGACAATGACTTGTACAAGAGGGCTCTTAACAGTACTTTTCTACGATGTGTTGATAAGGATTAAAAAAGTAAGTTGTTGGAGTCTTTCCACAACTTAGCATGCGGCGAAAAATGTTTTGTACCAGTGACAACTCATAAAATCTTGCAAGCTAAGTATTATTGGCCTACACTATTTCAGGATGCATACAATTGGGTACAAAATGTGAACTTTATCAGCAGTTCGTAGGGAAGCCTAAGTTAGCTGCTCTTCATCTCAAGCTGGTTGTCATTGAGGAGCCCTTTTAGCAATGGGGTATTGACTTCATTGGCACTGCAAATCCACCTTCAAGTGCAAGACATGTTTATGTTCTCACAACCACCGATTACTTCACCAAGTGGGTGGAGGCTATCCTAGTGAAGCATGCCACTTCAAATGTAGTATGTAGATTCCTGAAAGAAAATATCATTTCCTAGTTCGGTGTTTTGAACAAAATCATAGCAGATAATGCTACTGCATTCTCATCAAGTGAGATCACAAATTTTTGTTTCGAGCATGGAACCATGTTGTCACATTCTTTAGATTAATACCCTCAAGGTAATGGTTAAGGGAAATCTAGCAATAAGAGCTTGGTCACTATCATTCAAAAGCTAGTTGACGAGAACCAGAGATCATGGCATAAGGTGTTGTGCGATGCTTTTTGGGTTGATAGAATTACTCCCAAATAGGAAATAGACATCTCACCATTCCAACTCTTGTATGGGTTGAATGTAGAGATTCCAATCACCTTGGAATTTCTCACATTGAAATTGGCTAAGGCCATAGAAGACAAGACATTTGATAATTCTGTCGACAAGTGTATCATGTACCTCGCTAAGTTGGAGAAGAAGCGTATTCAAGTGGTGAACCATATTGCGAAACACCAAGATCAAGTGAAAAATCTCTTCAAAAAGAAAGCAAAGTCTTGAGATTTCCAGGATGGAGATCTAGTTCTCTTATGGGACAAGAGAAGAGAACCCAAAGGTGTGCATGAGAAGTTTGACTCACTATGGAGAGGACCATTCAAGATTCACTAGATTTGTGGTGAAAACAGTTTATTTCTTGCATACCAAGATGACACTCCATTTTCACTCGCACATAGTGGACAACATCTGAAGCAGTTCACTCAGTGATGTGACAGATGAATTTTGTAAATACTTGTACAGTCTTTACATCATTTTCTTTTTTGAGTCTTTTTGTTTTGTTGCCTAACTCTATGCCCAATGGATGGATGAAGGAACTTAGAGAATGAAATTCTTCTCCCTTCGATCATTTCAAAGGATGATCAAAGGAAGCTCCCCATCTAGAGCCAATTGTTATCCTCGAATTCAACTGTGCTCAATTCATGGGATAAACCCTACAAAACTTGTCTATTTCATAGCTCACAAACTCCAAGCATGCAAAATGAAGTGAATTGTATCATTCCTCATGCATGGTCTCGTAGCTTCAAAAATTCATTCTGAGTGTTTTTCCCTTTTTGTTTTGTCAAAATTCACCTTTTGGTGCAAGTTGTGAAAATCTAGTTGTTAAGAGTTAGAATTTATTTTACACTTGCAGGAGTGCTGAATTTCAGTGCCCCTACAAGTCAAGACACAAAAATTAAAAAGGGTTGCAAGGTCATTGAATTTCAACGACCTTGCAATTTTGGTCTTTCAAGTTTTAAAAGCATCAGCGTCAAATTTTCCTGCCCCTACAATCTCGGGCCTCACACGAGTGTAATTAATATGTTTTTCATTTATGTTTTGGGGGCTTTTAAAATTGATTTTTTTTTGTTAATTTTTTCATTTGTGTCGACCTCTCTTTTCTCCCTGCATGTTTGTTGTGAGTTTGGCCTTGTTCATGCTCAGATTTCACGTCGATTTTGAGCTAGGGTTTTGGCCATTTTTGTTTCTTTTTGGGTATGTTTTATGTTTATCCTTTTTTCTATGCATTTGTTTTCTGTTTTATATCTAGGGTTTCTTTCTTGTTTTCACTTTCTTTATTATTGAAATCATTTTTATTTGACTTAGATTTTAAAATTTTCTACGCATTGTTGTGTTCTCATTTATCTTTGTCAAACCCTAGATTTTAACCGACAATTCCTTGCATTTAGGGTCTATGTATCATGAGATTTATGCTCTGCAATGCATGGTGTTTCCCTTGCAAAGCTTCAATCAAACCTGCTAAGGTTTTTTGGTTAAAAGACTCTACTCCCTTGTAGTGGGTTTTGGTATGTATGGTCGCTAAGTCTTTCCATGTAGTTTCCTTGAGTCCAAGATATGAGAAATGCCGATGTTTTTCATGTATTGCACATACAAAACAAGGTAATACATATTTGTAATGTCAGTGATTCTCACTGATTAAACACTACAAACAATCATCATTTGATACATGTGTGGTCGGGGATTTCCCAATCCTGCTTAATCATTCAAACTCTTTCCTTGTAGTGTCATTGTTTTTTGCTGCACATGCAAACAAGAAGTTTGACCTCAATCCCTAACTTGTGCTCAATCGACATTTTTCACCAATTGTGAATACAAAATCCAGTCTAAAGTTTTGAGTTGTATGAGTGGGGTTTTTCCCCGTGCATACAAACATGAAACTTATCATGTCTTACCCAGATGTTTGGGCGGTATAAAACCATGCATAAACAAAATGTTAAGTCTAACCCCGCGGTTATATGTATAAGCGTTAAAATATAACGCTTATGCATATAAGATGAAATTCCAAAGTAAGGATGCATGGGCGAGGTTTTTCTCTACCTATGCACGAAAGTCAAAAGCAAAGATGTAGGGTCAGTGAAAAATCCTGATATAACATCAAATTTTAAGCAAATTTCTACCTCATTTACAAAGTCACACTTTTTATCTATTTTTTGCAACAAACAAAACAAACTTACACTTGCATAGTCATTAAAATTTGACGACTTCACAATATTTTTACAAAAATCTTAATCCACTTACAATGGCATCATTTTTTAGCACCCAGACACTTGCATTCATTTTGCTTTGTTTTCACCTACAGAGGCACTAATTTTTAGCGACTTGGCAAGACAATGCAAAATTTCTCTAACTATGAGAAATTTTTCTTCATTGCCTAAATTTGATCGCTTGCGGTTTGCTTTTCACACTCATTGCGCTCAAACCCCAGTTTACGCACAATCGCTTTGATTTTCCCCCCCACATGGTTAAAGCTAGTGTAAATACTTTTAGTTTATCATAGTTTACTATTGTTCCAATAAGCAGTAAGAAGGGAGCCTCCCCTTTCAAAGAGGAGAGAACATTCTCATCATAGTTGTGGCTGAAATCCCTATTTTGTAATTTGGGAGGAAATTAAAAATATTCACCCAACAGAGCAGAAGGTGTCTACATTCTTCAGAGAGGCTACAAATGTACCAGTGATGTTGTGGTGGATCTTTCTATTGATTTGAGATGGATTTCTCATTGTAACATCCTTCTTTCTTATTTCTAATTTGGCAATGAGCCCTTCTTTTCTTTTGGGCACAGTGAGCCCTCGTGCAGTGAGCCTATTGTATTCGATGTTGTAATTACTATATATTGTGAGCTAATCCTCATTGTGGTTTTTCCCTTCATAGGTTTTCCATGTAAATATGGTGTTCTCATGTGTTTGGATGTGTTTACATTACTATTTCTCATGTTTAAATTCTGCTAATGCATGATAAGGATTTAGTGGTTGTTAAGGGTTTAAGGAATAATGCAGATTTGAATGTTAAAGAGGGTTTTAATGTTTTAATGTATAATTTATTCACACCCTCTCTCAATTGTCTTGTGCATTCAATAAAACCCTACCCTAGATATCCCCAATCACTTTTATGTCCTTGTTTCTAACGCCTCTTATAGGGAGGATATTTTGAGGTTTTGAGCATTGTCAAGGAAGTTGTTATAGTTTAGAATACCATGACATTTTTTTTAATAAAAATAAATTGATCATCTCAATATGAAATTTACCACTCTATGTAAGAAAATGGGAGGTAAAACTAACATGCGAGGGGAGAATGATAGAAGCATTATTTATGGTTAGGAAGCCATCCTTAAGATGAATAGAATGGATAAGGAGTTGTCTAATATGAAAGGTGAGATTATGGTCAACATGGTTGAGTGGGAGAAATGGAAACAAGGTCATAATGATAGACTTGCTAACTTGGAAAAGGAACTCATGACCATAAAATAAAATCTCAATTTTGTTGTTCAAGTTGATAAATGTACCAATCAAAATAGTGCCACATGATTAAAAATTATTGTTACACTCCAATTATGTAATTACTATTTACTATTACTATGTAGGGTAAATTGTGAATGTAATGTGAATTCAGTGGATGAATAAATTGTACTTGCACTTTATTATCACTGCTTTATGAATGAATGTTATCTCATTTATTATTATAGGAAGGAATGCATTTATGTGATTGGATGCATATTGAATTGATATTCTAACTTTGGAGATGTATTATGTATACTATTGGAACTGTAAAAATATGATGATTTTACATATTGTTCACATTCATAATTTTCCAAGTGATTTCTACCATGTGCACATTTTCCTTATTTTTGCCCATGTTGTCCCATATGATCCATTAGGTCTTGAATATTTCACGTTGCAGTTCATATCGACATGTTTTGGTCAAGGGTTTCCCGATCCATTTTATTTTTCTACTTGCATGAGTCTGTGTTGCCTATCGGAAAGACTCATTTGATGTCACGGCGATCAAAAGTCATGTGCATTCATCATTCGGCAAGACTTTTTCATTGTCTCAACAACATGATAAAATTCATCTATCGGCAAAGGGTGCTACCGTCGGAATAGGGTCACAGCGAAATTGTTATGTCTTATCGACCGAAGGTAGCGGGATATGCATTTCGGCAAGAGTTTGGTCTTCAGAGTAATGCTTCATCGAATTTACATTGTCACACCGACTGGCAACAAGAAGAACACATCGGCGAGAGTTGGGGCATCGATATAAAGTCATAACAAACCCTTTTGGTCTCACCGACAAGCACATTAAAGATTCATTTCGGCCAGACGTGTTGCTTTCGGTGAAGGGTCTTGGCGATTTTACAATGTCACACCGATTGGTGGTAGGAGGATTCACTTCGGTAAGACTTATGAGCTTCAATGTAAAGTCTTGGCGAGCCCATTGGGTCTTGCCGATGAAGTCTAATGAATGGTTTTCGGCGAGAGGTTGGCATTGTCTTGGTGACCTAAGGATGAAAGGAGCATATTGGTAGGAGTTAGCAATATCAGTATGAGGTCTCGGCGAGTGACCTCCGGTCTCGCCAATATTACACATGAGGACTCTGTTGGTATAAGAATTGTATTGTCTCGACGAACAGTTATGAACTCAGTGCTTTCGGTAAAACAAAAGGTATTCTGTATAAGGTCTCCCCGATAACAGTAAGTCATGGCGACCCGCATGGGATAAAAGATTATATTTCGGTGAGATAATAGATTTGTCTCAGTGACATAGGATGGAGGGATGGCTCTCGGTGAAACATGAATTGATTTTTGTGACCTCTCACCGACATCATAAAGTCACATCGAAGTGGATGAAACAAAAAGAGCATATCGGTGAGAGATATTCTTATGTCTTAGCGATTGGAATAAATATGACAGAAAAGTATGTCTCGGTGAGACATAGGGTGATCTGCGGGATATCTCCCCGATAACAAAGGGTCATGGCAAAAGCGAATAGGAGCACGGGATGACCAACGATATTATTGCCTTCGGCATACTTACAGAGTTGTTTCAGTGACTGTTTCAGTGATGATTAATTTGTTCGATTGCAACTGTTTGCTGACATTGGAATATGAAACGATGTGCCTGTTCAGATGCTGGTGTATAAATGTTCATTCCTGATTGTGAATAAGGGGATTTTCTAGATTTTTAGAGTAGATAAGGTAGAGAATATATAGTTGGATGATTTTTTCCAAAGAACATAGATCATGATGCATGTTTTCAAAATGGAGTTTTTAATGAGAATCAATTGATGTTGCAGCTCATTTTCTAATGTCAATTGTCTGTTAGATTTATCAAAAGTATTACTAAGTTGTCTCCAAGATTGATGCTTTCTGGTTGTTTAATTTGGTATAACAAGTTTATTTTCAATTTATTAGGGCACATTTGTTGTTTCTGTGTGGTTAACTGATTGATTATTTCAAGAAGAGATTAAATCCTTTTGGTTGGTCACAGTAATCAGGGAAATTCATCTGGATTATTAAAGTAGAACTTAGTAGTCACAGTCTTGCATGTTTATACAAGTTATAAACAAAACATATGCCAAAAAATTTGAGTTTCTGTCAGGAAGAACGTTGCTCATCTAGATTTCATTTGACTTTGCTTACCCAATAAGGCACTAGTCTCTGTATTTCACCATTCAGATTCATTTAATTTCTTTACATCTGTTAACTGAGCATATTAGGATTTATTTTTAAGCATTGGTATACAATTCATATCAAATTTGATTTCATTTGTTCACTCCCATCTGCCATTGTGGACAAATCACTGCAAGAGAGAAGATCATAAGTCAAGTCTGCTCAATTCATAAAGGTACACCCGCCCAGGTCTAGCAGCACCTGAAGAGTAGAAGGATCAATTCATTTGACCTTGTCTGTTACCCTAAAACATCGTGAAAGCTTGGCAACCTTTCATGGTTCAAACCTGCGTTTTTGAGAGCTAACATATACTACATATTTTGTGAAAAAATGACTGCCGTGTGCATGTGTTAGTGGTTGCAGGTATATGTTCGATTCCTCCAGGCAGAGGGGAAGTATCACTTAGGAGAAGGTCTTGGTCGAGTAACCAATAACAAAACCTATATGAGCTTACACACACCACAGTAGAATAATTGAGTTAGGATATTAAGTGAGAAGTTGGTAAGTAATCCTTAGTTAATGTATTTGTATTAGTAAGAGTCTTGTTTACTTTTGAGTGCATTATTGGGTGATGTTTATCTGTTTGAGCTTGTGAGTTTTTTCCTTGTTGCTATGCTTGTATTGATATGTGGAACATATGAGGAATATGTATACGCACACAGATGCATGCCGATGATAGACTACACACACAAAGGAACACGTACATGAGGGTACATAGGTAGACGTATCTATGCACACTCATGTACGAGTTGCTTATTTGCATGGAACTATCCGATGGTTCTAACATGTATATGTATACGTATAGATATATCGCTCGTAGGATCTTATCAATACCATAGTAATTGTGTATGATTTGGTGTGAGGATTGAATGTGTATATATGTATATATATAGTATATATACATATATCCATATATATGTATCAATATATGCGTATGGTGGCAAATGGACATGCACATATGAATGTATCGATACATGTATATATACATATACATGTACATAGAGGCATATATATAAATATATATATGTATACACAATCGATATATATTAATATAATAGTGTGATTGCTATCTTGATGTATTCATTTGTATATCGATTATATATACATGTTTTATTGCCATATGCTAAATATGGATATATACACTAACATATATATGTACATATACATATTTATACATATATATGTGTGTACCAATATATATGTATATATATGTACATGTATATGTACATACATGTTAAGTATATATATATATATATTTAAAAGCTATATATAGTTCTGAAGTCGATTATCATAAATAACTTAGAGGCTGATTTATTAAACTAAATCATGGCCAAATTATGATATAGTTATAACTGTATTCTTTAACCACATATTACTCTTGTTGTCTGTGCATGAAGAGTTTGTAATCTGTAAACAAAGAGAAACCATTAAGTCGATGAAAGGTGAAAGAATAAGTTGACATCTTTTGTGGAGAGCTGTGGACTTAGTAAACTTTAAAATGCCATGTCAATAAGCATCGGCCAACATTTGTAAAGGCATGTAAACAAGTCGATGACTTTGTTAAACTGATTTATTATTGGAATCGACTCATACCCAGACTTAGTCGATGCAAGCTTGGTGTCGCATATTTGATGTTGACTGTTTCAAATATGAAGGAAACCACGACAACTCTTTAAGTAATCATTGATGCTTTGGCACCACCTTTACTTGTAGATGTCCATTATGAAATGCAAACTGAATTCTATCATAAGTTGATTTGAATTAGTCTCTGATTGCTGTCAATCAACATGGTCTATCTGTAGCTTGTTTTAGTTGAGTATGCGCTTACATGTTCGCCACCTTTTAGTTGTGATATATGTGTTGATATGCATGCTTGTTGCTATCAAAACTCATGCATAAATTGTAGGCTGAGTAGTTACCAAATTACTATATAAATAGTGGAGCTAGTGCACTTGTTTGGGACACATTCCTTATACAAGTTTTTGAATTCTATTTACAATTCTATCTGCAATATTCTGCCTAGTACAATGAGTGAGAGCTTTGAGCATTTGAGAGAGATTATTATTATTTGGAGAGAAGTATTTACAAACTTATGAGTTAGAGATTATTGTGACAATATTGGAGGGATCGATACCAGGCTAGTTGCTGTTCTGGAAGTGTTGTGTTTGCAGCCAGTCAATTGGAAAGCTTATCACAGGTATGAGGATATTCTTCCCTTGTTTGTATTAGTTTTGAAAGAGCTGATTCTTGATTGCTTAAAGCTAGTCTATTATAATTACTTGCATTTTGGGAAAAGATATGTTTTCTTTAAAAGAAAAGTGGAAACTATTTACTCTATTTGTGTATTGTTTGTAATTACTCCATGATAGGAGAGATTGTTTGTTCATAGGTATTATTATTACACTAGATATGATTAAACATGGGTAGCTTAAGGGATACTCATAGCTAGATATTTAATATGCTAGATGGCTAGTAGGTTACTCCTGATATTGTTGTCGAGTGAAGGGAGGGAACTAGTACTTTGCTTAATGAGTTATGTAACCTTAGGTTTGTGTTAAAGAGATAGGTTGTCCCGAGGATTAGCTAACCTATGGAGAGGGATTGCCTAAGCATATATATAATGGCCTTAAGTAAAAATGAGCTTGCCATAGTGTAAGTGAATGGTAGACCTTTGCTCGATTATATTGAGTGAGAACACTTTGGAAAAAGTAGTGTGATTGCTCGAGGCTCCACTATCAGTTCACTATGTCCATTTAAATGCACGAGGGTTATCTACCGTAGGTTATAAATCCTAGTCATGTGGACACAACACTAAGCTTAGAGTGGTTTTTCGTACGGGGTTACCCAACCAATACCTTCATCGAAGGGTAGGGCCATCTATCATTGATAGATGTGTGAGGGACCGCATATGAGTCCGTGGTTGGTGGAAAAGCACTTGAGTGATGCTTCTCCTCCTCAACAAGCGACAAAAGACCAAGGTTTTGAAAGGCGAATTCCTCGACCATCTATATCTTATGCTATGAAGCTTAGAGGAGCTATGAATGTAGTTGTGTACGTTCTTGGAATATTGTACTTTGGAAGTTATTGTATTGAAATGGAAATCCTTATTGTAAATTGTTACAACATCTTTGTTCATATATTCTGAATAAAGAAAGGAATTTTTTTTATTGCAATGGTTTATTACATAGTTTATGTTACTCGCACAGTGAAAACTTAGGAAAATTTACTTTAGTGAACTTTTGGCATATTACAATTATGATTGATAAATTGAAGGATCTACATGAGGGACAAGTTATTCATATCACTAATGACAATGAAAATCTTCGAGAGAGAAGTGGGCAGGCTAGACCTAGTACCAAAATCAAAGCTAGTAAAAGAAGTCTTTTGACAAAGAGAAAATGGTACATTAGACTTTGCCAAGTTGCATGAGAATTTTATTAGTAGGAACTCGAGGAAATGAAGATCCTCAAGTAGATGTGATAAAGACCCTAGGCTATGCCAATTTACTTATAGTGTTTGGTGTTTTATGTTATCTTTGTTTTAGGTTTGTCTTGTTGGGGTTTGTCTTTGTGATAATTTTGTTATGTTTTGGTTGAGTTTTTGTTGTTTCTCATTTTTTTATAATAGAGTTTTGGGACCACTTTGAAACCCGTTTTACCATCTTAATAAAAAATAATTAATCTCTCAATAGCCAATACATAACATTCATTATTGAAGCATATCTTGAGTACTCTCTTTGACAGTCATTCATCGTCAACAATAAAAAATTAACTTAGTAATATTCATTCCCATCTTACCTCAACATCTATTCTCTCTCAATATCACATTTACTTTTGTTGTTAATTCAATCTTGAGGCTTAACTAAGGTGTAAGAAAGAACTAAAATTTAATCATAGCATATCAAACACTCCAATATTCTTTAGCATCACCATTGTTTTTCCTTATATTGTAGGTGACAAAGATCTAATTATTTTTTAGATAGAATTACAAAAAATTAAGATAGAATGGTGCCATTGGATATGATCAATGTCAAAATTTTGTTCCAAACTCTCAAATCGAATTATCACAACCTTCTAATAAGTAAATCAACTCTACATTTTAAATAATCAATCAAAATTTACATCACAATGTACACTACGCTAATCCCTCTTATTTTCATTTTAATATATATCTAATACAATATTAATTAACTTACTTTAATTCATTTATCACACCCAACCCCTATATCTAAAATACCGCTTATCACCTAATTAATTTACCAATTTACTAACCCCAATTATAGAGTTATTTTATTTTTCTCCAAACATAAAATAATTTCTTTTGCAAAATACATATAAACAACCACCATAGCAAAAAAATAAAGTTCAAATCACTTTATTTTTAATAATTAATACTTTTCAAGCAAGTAAATCTAAATATATAAACCACCACCATAACAAAGAATAAAGTTTGGATACTTTTCAAGCAAGTAAATCTAAATATAAAAGCATCTTAACAATGAGGAAAAAACTTAAATTCAAAAACTGCTAGGAATATCAAATAAAAATCTACAGTTATTGAGCTTTGCAAGCCTCTAAATATCTAACCTTTTGAACTGAAATCTTCTCACTTTTAAACTGTAATTTTTAAAATCTAGTGGCCAACCTAAAAAGTTTGCCAAATCATTTTTTTTTTCAGACGTATAATTTACTTGTTTAATTCTTTAAAGTGAAAAAGGACGGAGGAAGTAATAAGAGAAAAAGTGAAGAAGGAATAGAATCCCATCTCTTCATAACTTTATTTCATGGTCTGTTCAAAGTACTTGTACTGTACTTCTAATGAATTCTTACATTATTTGCTTCCTTTTTATGACCCTCGTGGGATGGGAATATCATGAAACCCTAAATTTGACCGTTGGCCTACCAATTAATTTTTTTTTTTTAATGATGGTTGTCCATTCAATGTTTGCCTTTTAAAATCTTATTGATTTAAAAAAAAATGATTGTAATATATGGCAAAAATATCTACATATGACTATTTAGGTAGTTTGTGGTTTGCATTGTGGAATGCTCTTTATTAGTGGTTTATGTCATGTTTGATTAGCACTAAGTTTTGATTGATTGATTTATAAGGAAGTGGGAGACACAAATGTTTTCATTAGTCATTTACCATTAACCATATCTATTTAAAATGTTTGAAATGATGTTAACATATAAAAAATTCATTTTATTAATAGTAACAAACTATTGTATTGAGAGATTTTTTTTGATTAGTCTGGTGCTCCCTTTGTTTAAGTTTTTATGTTTAAAATAATAATTGTGATTTGTTGTTGGTTTGTTGTTTTTGTGTTGTCTTTGGCTAGCGGCCTTTGATCTTTTTTGTTTGATGTTGCAATTTATGCCTTGATGAGCCTTTTGTGTATGGGTTCAATGCCTTGTAATGCTGCTTATATAATAAAAAAACAAACTATCATAGTAGAAACAAAAGGTTACACCCTTATAACATAACTAGGTTTAATGATATCAAGATTCCACATTCCATATTGTTTGTAAGTATTGTTTCTGGATTTGATTGTGTTGAAGTTTTTGCATCAACGTTTCATATCACACTCCATGATCCATCATTAGGGTGATAGAGAGCTAGAGAAGTAGAAATGATTTGTTGCATACCAAAGCAAGTTAAAAAGGGAGAGGGAGGAAGAGGGAGAATATGCACACCAATCAAGGAATGAAGAAGGGACAATATAATAAGATAAATAATAAGATGAGGGAATAACTAAGTTTGGAAGATTAATAGACTAAAAAGAGCATATAAATAGAACACAAGAACACAAGAAGTATAATGCTAGAAATAAATTAAAACTTAAAAGGACACAATGGAAAGAATGAAAAGGAGGACAAAAATATAAGAAATAATGAAAAAATATAATAAATAAATTACTCAAGCAAAACTTAATAATAAGAATGTCATGAAAGGAAAATAAAATTAAGAAAATAATTAATTAAATGGATGAAGAGCAAAGGAAAAAGCCAAAAAAATAATAAAATAGCAAGATAATGATGCAGTGAATCTAATAATTAGATAATAAACAAAATAAAAGATTAATGCAAATTACTAACAAAGACAACAAAATGAAACCTATAAACTAAAGGAGGGGGAAATAATGAAAAGCAAAAAAGAAAAAGAAAAAGAAACCAACAACTGAAAGAAACCTAATTCTAACCAAAGGTAATTTAATAAGGATAACTCAAAATGTTATATATATATATATATATATATAATTTTTTCATTATTTCTTATATTTTTCTCCCCCTTTTCATTTTTTCCATTGTGCCCTTTTAAGTTTTAATTAATTTCTAACATTATCCTTGTGTTCTATTTATTTGCTCTTTTTAGTCTATTAATCTTACAAACTTAGTTATCCCCTCATTTTATTATTTGTCTTATTTTATTGTCCCTTCTTCATTCCTTGATTGGTGTGCATATTCCCCCTTTTCTTCCCTCTCCTTTTTTAACTTGCTTTGGTTTGCGACAAATAATTTCTACTTCTTTATCTCTCTATCATCCTGATGATGGATCACAAAGTGTGATCCAAAACGTTGATGCAAAAACTTCAACACAATCAAATTAAGAAGCAATACTTACAAATAACTAGGTTTGTTAATGTATTTAAACATGAAATCGTAAAAATCAACTTATTTCAAAATTTGTAAAGAGTAGCATAGGATTCAGAGACAAATGTGAAAGTGGGGAACAAGCAAAGTTTTAATGGTAAGGGTTCACCAATACTAGCAACATCATTTCAACTTGTCTATTCCATCACTAAAGTTTGGAAGCAAATATTATTTATGAATGAGTGAGTTGTTTAAAACCCATTCTATATATGCTTTTGATTTCTCATGTTCATTCAAAAAAGGTTTTCATAAATTGTTAATTTTTGTCTCATTGTCTATATTTTGGCTTGCTAAAATTTATATATTTAGCTTTGCCAATATTACAAATTGGAGTGTTAAATTACGATGAATAGATTAATTTTTTTTTGAAATTATAAGGCCAAGACTTTGGAAATGGTTTGAAAACACACATTTCATATTGAATTTGGGATGAAACTCTATTTGACCAAGTGCTAGTGAAATATGAGGTACCAATTTTAAATGAATGTTAACTAATCAATCATATTTCAAGATTCATGAATGAAGTACTTACCACTAAATACCATACACCCAACTAAAATCCTTTCTACACAACTTTGTGATATAAGAAAAAAATAAATGAATGAAATTTATAATCAACTAATCCCTCCCATAGTTCATTATCATGTGAATGCATTTTGATTGGAATAATTACACAAATCCTTGATTGAAAACCAAAACTCTTAGTATCAAAATCCATTTTATTGACCTAACTTAAAAATTTGATGGACTCTGCTAAGAAGGAAACTATTCACAAATTAAATAACATGCAATATAAACTAATTAGATTTGAACCTTCCCTCGTATTTTCATCTAATATTGGTGGTGATAAAACTAATCATTCTCATAGTTCACTACCATGTAGATGCATTTAGATTGGATAAATTATTCTATGCCTTGATTGAGCACTAAGAGCACTAGCATCAAAATCCATTTCATTGTTAAAACTTAAAAAATTAAGGCACAATGCCAAGAAGGGAACTATCCACAAATTAAATTCCATACAAAATAAAATAATGAGATTGAACCTTCCCCTACCTTTCCATCCAATATTATACACTTGTTCGTTCAAATTATTCATATTGTTAGGCTTTATAAATATTACAAAAACAATATCCATGCAAATAAAACATATATTATAATGCCTCGAGCCTCACACATATGACATCAGCCAAGTGAACAATTTTTTAAAAGATCAACACAAGAATGACTTCACAAGAATTCAACACCATGTAGAATGTATTGTATTGCATGCTAATGTGTAGAAAAAGTGTCATGTCAAGTATAATGACACAACACAAAATATCTCCATTTCTCCAAGCAAGGCGGTGCAAGTATAAGACTTACAAATCATGTGTGACAAAGTCACTATGATTAACTACAAGAGAGTGGAGCTTCACCACAACAATAATCGAGTCCTAATTTATGATTGTGTTTTCTCATGAATATAAAAAGGAGTGGGATGAGGAAATTATCTAACTTTAATCCACTCCCTAAACACATCCAATGATTCTCACATCACCAAAGGAAACCTAAGAAACAAGTGGGACAACTAGGATATGCCATATCTTGACTAGTCAAATTACCACTAGTTTCCTACATTTGGAGTAGGATGAGAGTGAAAACTACATCCAATCTAATCCCAAAAAATCAAACAAAATTTAAACATAAGGGAAACATATTCAAAAGAGGTTTCTCTACTAAGAGGTACAAGTCCTCCACCAACTGAAATAATAACTAGTTATTTTCTTGCAAAGGCATACTTCCCACTACCAAATATGGAATAAATTCTAGATTACAATACTTATTGATAATTTTAGGACATGGGAAGACTCACAATATCAAGGGGAATAACTTTTAAATACAAAATTTCCTTAGAAAATGAATGGAAATGCCCACTATTTGAGGATCTAGAGGGCTATAGTGTACTAGAGAACTATAATACCTAGAAAGGAAACTAACACCCAATTAGTTACTTAGGCATCTAATTTTAGAACTACAATCTAGTTTTAGTGTTGGATTCATGCTCTAGCATTGGATTCTTGTACTAGCATTAGACTCCAATTTTTGCATTGTAGTCACTTTCTAGTGCTATAGTCCTAACCAGAGATTGAACAAACTATGATTCTAGGTCTCAAACATAGGTATAATACCTTAGAATCTTAAAAGTAAGATTAAACTTAGAACATTCCCTAAAAATACTCAATGACTAAAGAACTAGGGTGTAAGGTTAAGAGAACACACCCAATATTTGAAATATGAGAAAATAAAAGAGATGTTTTCCAAAGGTTGGGAGTTCTAGGACTCTAAAATTTATCCAAGGACATGAGGGATGAAGGTGAATGTTACCGAAACACTCTACTTAATCTTCCTTCATAAGGAGAACCCAAAATGACAAGAGGAAATCACCCTATGGTGGGTTTGCCAACACAACCTCAAGGGTAAGAGAATATATCTAACATTCCCATAAAACCAAAATCAATCATTTGCTTTAACATGTAAAGTTTATTTTATGCCCATATAGAAGGTGTTATAAATTTAGTTTACCAACATATCTAGAATGATGAAAAAATAAAAAATTAAATGCACTTTTGATACCAACATTGAGATGTAATAAAAATAATGATAAATTCATTACTACTTATGCAGGTGGTTTAAATTTCATCTAATAGGAGGTTCCAATATAAATGATACAATTACAAATTATGATTCAAAATCTAAATTGAATTCTACATTTTTCAATATTCTTGTGAATGAAATTACAAAAAGGAAATGAAATATTTTCCTACTTGCACATGATTTTGAGCCACTCCAATAGATTTTCTAGTTCCCCAATAATGGTTATGTAATGTCATAAAATTGCTCCCCCATGCAATTTCATATTACACAATCCTCCCTGTACATAGCAAGTAATAAAGACGATAATGTGAATCCCCCTTTTCCTAGCCTTCAAATTCATCCTTGACCCCTTGGTTTTTAGTCCCTAGTAGAATTTTTGTTAGAGATGCTTTTGTAACACGCACGCGTCTATGTGTTGTATGAATTCCCTGACAAGATTCCTGGGTCTATGGTCATTGGGATGTTACACTTCCACTTACCCATGAAGTGTAATGCCTCTGTAGTCACAGACACACTTGAAACCAACCTTTTTGCATGCTATCCTTCCATTCTTTCACTCATTTTTTCATTCTTTCATTCTTTCATCCTCATTCTTGCATTCTCATTCTCTCAAGCTCTCACTTCTCATTCTACATCAAGTTTCTACATAATTTTTCTCAAGCTCACTTGCAAGTTCTTGGTTTCTACATCGATGTCTCAACTCTCTCAAGTGTAGCACTCTCTTTCAGCTTCTCATGCTTGTTGAAGGGAGGGTAAACACACTTTTACTTTCATTTATCATACTTTTTTAGTAGCATATTAATATCTAACGTATCTACTTTCTTTAGCTTTTCATTCTATATCATCTATTATCTATTTCTTTATCTACTTGTCTTCTTGTCTATCAGTGGAGGTGGAAACACCAAAATGAGGATTTGACTAAGGAAAGCCTGAAAACAACCCCAAAATTTTCCCTTATCTTCATGTGTGTAGGTTGTTCATGTGGAGCTTTGTGGGAGGTTGCATAGCACTGGACCTCTCGTGAGTCTATTTCTCTCTTTTATCTTTTGTCATTTTGTTTTATTTAATTTAGATTCTTGCATGTTTAGTATTCTTCTTATTGTAATTTTTGTCATTTCTACCATTCTGTTAGCTTAGTTAAATGTAGTCAAATTTTGATTCTTGAATTGTTAGTAGGTTTTGTGTGTTTTGGTAAGTTTATTCTGCTTTTGCTCCATACGAGACCACAACGCGTTGTCATCCTCTGGCCGTGAGCTAGTTTGCTTGCTCTTGAGACCTCTGAGGCCTACTCTTTTGGATTTTGAAGCCCTCTTTCTAAAATCAACCATAAAACATAAAACAATGATGTTGCAAAAAAATCCTCTTTTTGTCCTTTGTCACTTGAGCTTAGCCTTTGAGGTAGCTGAGGATAATTTTCTCCCTATAGACTCTTATTTGTCCTAAAGACTTAGGAGTAGTAAATATCCTCCTCTATAGGTTCCATGTCACCCAAACATGTGGAACCTATAGGTCCAATCCATTGTGGAAGAAGATAGTCACTTAAGCACAATCACACACACTCAGACAAAAAAGGGGGAGTATGTCTCACACACATGCTAAACATTATAAATAACTATCATAGAATATGCATGCCAACAAGTATGATAAACCATTATAGCATAAACATTCCAAATAAGAATGATAAACCATCATAGAATAAGCATTCCTAGAGGGGAAAAACTACAAATCAATAGGCACAAGAGACAAACCACATCACATAACATACACATGTCAGTAATTAAGCATACACAATAAGTATTAATATGTTCAACCAACCACATAGACACATGGTGAGAGTAAGGTCTCATGTTGGATACAAACTATAATGGAAAAAAGGATGAGGATCCTAGAGGTAAGAAAAGGAATACCATCTTAGTATCTCTATGATTATGTGGGATGGAGTATTCATCCTTGTCATGAGTTAAGGTACCATGTGACACCCAATGTAATATCCCCAACAAAATATTAATGTAAATATTACTTGAACCCTCTACTAATAGTGTTTAGTTAATAATTTACCTCCAAACCTTATAAAAACCTAGGTCTCATTAGGATTTTAAGATTAATATTAACAACCCAAATTACAATGAAACCAATAAAATAAAGATAGCTTTTGAGATTTTATTATTATAATGAAATATAAGGTTACAACAAGATTTAATACAACAATAGAAAACATACTAATTGTAATAAAAAATAATAGACTAGAAAATATAATTCTTACACCCACTATGAGCTACAAATCATATAGACATATGAAGTTGAATTTTGTGACCAACTATAATAATAAAAACTAGATGAAGTTGTGATCCACCACTATGAAGTTCATTCATGACCTCTAGTTGTGTGTAGGCATGATGTTGATTGTGTAAGTGATAGAAAGAGAAAGAGCAGTTGTAGTAGATCCTGTCCAATTTCATTTTGATCATATCCCTATGACAAAAGGTATGTGAATAAGTGTGATTAATTTTTTGTTGGAGGCAATGAGCCAAAGGAAATAACTTCTCAATTGCTAAAAGCAGTAGGCTAGTAAGAAACTGAGAAGACATTTGGAGAGTTAGCAAAGTAGAATTGTAATCATCAAAAGAGATTGAGCCTAATTGTTAGTTTCAGACAGTGGAAGGACTATCATTTTGTAATCATTCTTGAGTGTGTACTCAGATTAGGGAGTTGTAGCTTCCTTGGGTGTAACCCTAAAACTATAATTAGGGAGTTGTAGCTTCTTTGGCTTGTAGCCCTAAAACAAAGTTGTAAATGTTGTTCATCTTGTGAGGTTGGATTAGGACAATAGATCCTAGCAATTTTTCTCACGGTTGATTTTCCCTTGTGGGGTTTTCCATGTATATCTAGTGTTGTGCATTGTCTTCATCTTTCATATTATTGTTTATGCAGTAGAGTTTAAAGTGTCTATTTTTTCTAGAAGGTTTGAGATTTGATAGAATAATGATTCACCCCTCCTCTTAGTATTTCGGTGTGTTCAAAAATTGGTATAAGAGTCAAGTTCCTTAAAAGAATTCTAACAGCTTAAGGAAGATTCAGGATGACACAAGAAGGGTCTCACAAGCCACCTAGATTTGATGGAACACATTTTTCTTTCTGGCAATTCAGGATGGAAGCCTATCTGACCTCTTTAGGGTTTTGAGTTTGGCAATCAGTCAAGTATGGTTATACTATTTCTACTACTCCAACTGATCTGACAAGGATTAAGGCCTATGAGAACAATGGAAAGGCTAATAATGCTATCTTTGAGTGGAATAGCAGACTCTGAACTTGTAAAAGTAATGTTCTACAAGTGAACAAAGGATGAAGATAATGCATGATATTTTCTTCAAGTAGATGATGTGGTCAATGCAATTAGAGGACTTGGTGAAGAACTAGAAGAACCCATGGTGGTTAAAAAGGTACTGAGATATCTTCCTAAAGCTTATAGTCCTAAAGTATCTTCTATTGATGAAGCTAGATATTTAGATAATTTCTCAATGGATCAATTATATGGTGCTCTCATTGCCTTTTAAATGAGAGAGTTTGACAAAGAAGCTCTAAAGAAGGAAACAACTTTCAAAGCCAGTAAGAAGGTGAAGTATGAAGCATCTGATCATAGTAGTGACAATGAAGAAGAAGAAAAATTTGTAAAGAAGAACTTTGAAGAGGGGTACAAACAAGTACAAAGGTAAGCTACCTTTCAAATTTTCTAATTGTGGAGAGAATGATCATTTTTCTTCTAAATTTTCCTTAAAATATTTTGAAAATAGAAACAAAAATTCTAGAAGAAATAAGTTTAAAAGAAGTCTCTACACCAAGGAAGATTCCTACTCTTCAAAGGATGAGGAATCTAGTGGTCTGGATAAAAAGGATGAAATCCTATTCATAGTTGCTAAGAAGACTGAAGAGGAAAATAAATATTCAAGGGTTGTGTGGACTACTTTTCATACAAAAGATGAGGCAAAATATTGGGTGATTGACAATGGTTGTTTCAACTAGATGACAAGAGATAGGAGCAAGTTTATCAAGCTTGTGAAGTGGAATGGAGACATAGTCAAGCTTGGAGATGATACTTTAGTAAAGATCTATGGAAAAAGGTACAATAAGTATTGATGGGAAGCACAAGAAAAAAAAAGTTCTTTATGTTAAAGGTCTTAGGCACAATCTTCTTAGTGTGAGTCATATGTGCAACAAAGGATACAATCTCATATGCAATAAAAGAGGATGTGAAATCAAAAAAGGAAAGTTTGGAAAATTGGTAGAAGAAGGATCTAGTACTAATAGTGACATATATAGTCTAAAGGATGCCAATGGGTGAAGTTGTCTTTTGGGAAAAACTTGAGTGAATGTTGGCTTTGGCATAGGAGAATGGGACACATCAATTTTGACAACCTTGTGAAGATTAGTTCATCAAATGCGGTAAGATATATGCCCAAGATTGTCAAGCTTGTAAGTACCTTGTGCAAGGAATGCTAATTTGGAAAGTAGACAAGGATAAGTTTCAAGTCTAAAGAGTATTCTTCTTCTAGACCCTTGAAGCTGATTCATATTGATTTGTGCAGACCTACTAGAATAAAGAGTCTTCAAGGAGAAAGGTATTTCATGCTTTTTATTGATGATTTCTCTATGATGACATGGGGTACATTCTTAAAAGATAAATTATCTAAAGCTTTTAGTATATTCAAGATTTTTAAATCAATGGTTGAGAATGAAGTGAATGCTAAAGTCAAGTGTTTGAAGTTTGATAGAGGAGGTGAGTTCACATCAAATGAGTTTAATGATTTTTGTGAAGAATATGGGATAAAGAGGCATCTATCCTTTGCTAGAACTCCTCAAAAAAATGGGGTAGTGGAAAGAAAGAATAAGATTGCTCAAGGGATGGAAAGGGTTATGTTGAAGGAATCAAATTTGCTTGATGTTTATTGGAAAATGGAAGTTCATATTATGGTCTATATTCTCAATAGAGGATTATTAAGGGTGAATAGTACTAAGACCCCATATGAGTTATGACATGGAAGACCAACAACTGCCAAGTATTTTAGAATCTTTAGAATAAAATGCTACATCAGAAGAGATGAAGATGTTTTGGGCAAGTTTGATTCATCAGCTAATGAAGGTATTTTTCTTGGATACTAAACTCAGAGTAAAGCTTATAGGTGCTACAATAAAAGACTAGGAAAGATAGTTGAAAGTAAAAATGTTAATGTTGATGAAGATTTTCATTAGAATATGTATGAAATTGAGGACTACGGATTTGATGCACCTCCTTGTTCAGAAGAAGAAGAAGAAATTGAAGAAAAAGAAGAAACAATAGAAAGACACAGTAAGAGTCCTATCAAGTATGTCCAAAATAATCATTCAGAAGATCAGATCATTGGAGATAAGAATGAAGGAATACTGACTAAGAGAAGGCTTGCAATGATAATTGAACAAGTAAAATTTTGTTTATTATCAAAGATAGAACCAAAAACTTTTCCTAATTCTACAAAGGATGAAGGATTGATACAAGCAAGCAAAGAAGAATTGAATTAGATTGAGAAGAATCGAACTTGGGAATTGGTTCCAAGGCCTGCATACAAGAATTTGATAGGAACAAAGTGGGTATTCAAGAATAAGTTGAATGAAGGTGGAGAAGTTGTAATCTGAAACAAAGCAAGACTGGTATATAAAGGTTATTCACAAGTAGAAGGAATTTATTTTGAAGAGAAATTTTCTTTAATAGAAAGAATGGAAGCAATCAACATGTTTGTTGCCTTCTCAGGCCATAAGGACTTGTTGAAGTATATTAGATGGATGTTAAATTAGCTTTCTTGAATGGAGATTTGGAAGAAGTATACATAGAGAAACCTTATGGATTCTAGTTATTAGAAGACCCAAACATGGGTTGCAGACTCAAAAAGGTATTGTATGGTCTCAAACAAGCTCTTAGGGGTTGGTATGCAAGGTTGGACAAGTACTTTCTTTAGCAAGGTTTCAAGAAAGGTACCACATACATTAATCTTTACTTTAAGATTGAGGATGAAATAATTTTGGTAGTTGTTGTATATGTTGATGATATAATCTTTGGTGGAAATTGTGAAATGTGCAAGAAGTTTGCTAAAGAAATACATGCATAAATAATTTAAAATTTCTATGATAGGTGATCCATCCTTCTTTCTTGGCCTTCAAATTTCTTAGATAGATAATGGTATATTTATTTCTCAAGAAAAGTATGTGAAAAATATCTTGAAGAAGTTTAGTATGGAAGATTGCAAACTTGTGAGTACTCCTATGGTAACTAGTTATCATTTGAGCAAAGATGATAAGTCTCCCCTAGCTGATCAAACTCTATATAGATATAAGATTGGAAGCCTGTTGTAATTAACTCCTTACAGACCTGAGATGATGCATGCAATATGTTTGGTTGTAATATTTTAAGCTAATCCTAAGGAAACTCATGTGAAGGAAATCAAGAGAATATGTAGATATTTGAAGAGAACATTGGATTATGGATTATGGATTATGGTATCCAAAAGGTAATGAATTTGATTTGAGTGCATACATTGACACTGATTGGGCTGGTTGTGTTGATGATAGAAGGAGTACTAGTGGTGGTGCTTTCTTTTTAAGAAATAGGTTGGTTTCATGGCATAGTAAGAAGCAAGATTCAGTATCTTTATCAATAGTAGAAGCATAGTATATTGCTGCAACATCTTGTTGTACTCAAGTGTTGTGGATGAATTAAACATTGAAGGATATCAAGATAAAGTATGATGAGCCCATTCATATTCTATGTGATAATACAAGTGCTATTAATAAAGAATCTAGTGATGCATTCTAGAACCAAAAACATATCAATCAGGTATCACTTTCTGAGAGAGAAGGTTGTAGATAAAGAAGTGAAGTTGGAGTATGTATCTACAAAGGATCAGGTTGCAAACATTTTCATAAAGGAACTTGCAAAGGATATATTTGTATATCTTAGATAGAATTTAGGGATAATTACCCCTCCTTATTCTTTCTAGATGCATACTTGGTGTATCTATCCATGGGGAGAAATTTAAGTCATATTTTTTCTTGGATTGATGGGGGCTACCTCTCAGGGGGAGCCTACATGTTGGTTGAAGAGGGAGAGAAAAGTCCGTTTTCCCTTTTCCATTGATGTCAGAGGGGGAGAGATTGTGCACCAAAGGGGGAGATTCTACTGGTTTTTCCATCAATGACAAAGGGGGAGATTGTTGTAGTTTGTTTGTCATTGATGTCAAAATTTCTATGAAGAGTATTGTAGTCTGATTGTTTGGTTTCCAAAGTCTTTGAAAAATGCTCCACATTTCTCTGCTGATGCTGTCTTGCTTCTATGGTTTGGAGGATATCCTTTTGTTATGTCAAGGTATGTGTGATCCAAGTTTTAAATTATCTGAGTTATCGAAAAGGTGTTTTTGAGAGTGGCAGATTGAAGACTGTGTTAATTCTATGTGGATTTTCTTAGAGGTGTAAAGGTTAGCTCAGTATATCTCCACATTTGAATTTATGGTTGTGCAACTCAAAATATAAGTTCATTGAGATGTGAAGGTGTTATATCCAAAGTTTCATGTCAATAATCCTTCTGCAAAGAAAGTTAGAAGTGATACAGTACTAAATTGTGTTGTCCAGAGACTAGTTTAAATGTTTCTTGGCTTATGCCAACTTGTTTCTACATGAAGTTGTGGACGGGATGTATGAGAGTGTTCCTAAATATCATGTGATGCTTGTTGATGTTCCATACTTTCTGGCTTCTCTAGTACTGGTTGTGGTTTGGAATGAATGTTTTGTTGGTTTATGCCTTTGTTAAGGCCGACTAAGGTATGCTGATGGTGTGTGCCACAAGTTTGAGATTGAGTGGAGCTTAAGGAGCATTTGAAGGTGTTTTATGGGTCATGCCAACTCATCTAGGAGAAACATAAATAATGTTTTATCATTCTTGTGTATCGCCAAGGGATGTGAAGGTCGACATGCTACATGTCACATATTTTCTTATTTATGGCTAACATAATTTGTATTTGTAAAGTGTGTAAATGATCTTTATAGAAGAAAAAAGATGTGAAGACTATTTTGGGACCAAGTTAAGCATGTTTTGGGACTCGCAAGGCATTTTACTCTTCCTGACATTACGTGTAGTCTTTTGGGTCTTTCCCTCTACACGTTTCATGCTATTTGTTTTATCCTTGGATGACTTATAGATGTAATATTTTTGTTGTTGTAAGTTGACATGTGAAATGTAATCAATATAATATCATTTATAAACTGTAAACCTAGTTGATCTAGGGTGTTGTGTGTAGGCATGGCGACAATTGTGTAAGTGCCTGAAAGAGAAAGAGAAGTTGTAGTAGATCTTATCTAGTTCCATTTTGATCATATCCTTGTGACATAAGGCATGTGAAGAAGTGTGCTTAATTTCTTTTTGGAGGTAGTGAGCCAAAGGTAATATCTTAATTGCTAAAAGCAGTGGGCTAGTAAGAAACTGAGAAGATATTTGGAGAGTCAACAAAGCATAATTGTAATCATCAAAAGAGATTGAGCTTAATTTTTAGTTTTAAATAGTGGAAGGATTGTCAATCTGCAATCATTCCTGAGTGTGTGCTTAGATCATGGATTTGTAGCTTCCTTGGGCATAACCCTAAAATTATAATCAAGAAGTTGTAGCTTCCTTGGGTTGTAGCCCTAAAACAAAGTTGTAAATGTTGTTCATCTTGTGAGATTGAATTAGGACATTAGCTCCTAGTATCTTTTCTCATTGTGGTTTTCCCTTGTGGGGTTTTCCATGTAGATATGGTGTAGTGCATTACCTTCATCTTTCATATTCTTGTTCATGCAATAGAGTTTAAAATATTCATTTATTTGGGAAGGTTTGAGATTTGATAGAATATTGATTCACCCCCTCTTATTATTTTGGTGTGTTCAACAGTGATAGGTTGCAAAAATCCATATCACCTTGCACACTTATGTCAATAATGATTAGAACAATGTACCTCACACACATTCAAAAGAAATATGATTAAATTCCTTGTTAGATGTGAATTATAGTTAAATAAGATCATACTTAAATTATTATATCAAAATACCAATTATAATATTATGGTTTAAATCTTATCCTTATCAATACACATACACATACACATAGAAAGTGAAAGAATAACAATGTAATTCCATAAGTCTATGCTCCAATCCAAATAATAAAGGAACTATGTGTCTAGTTAAAGATTGATTTCTTAGAGGGATGCGGCAAGACACTACACTTGACATAATCTAGGCATTCTACATATTTTATTTCTTTTGTGTATTTAAACTCATACATTTGAGAACAAGGGCTTAATTGACATCAAATAAGTCATATGGTTTCTATTGACTAATAACAAGATCATCAAAGTGATCTTTAGCACCATCAAGTCATAAAAGAAGAAAAATTCCATTTGAACCATTTTTATGAGCATATGTTGTTAGAGGAAAAAAATACAACTAGGAGAACATAATTGTGCCACTTAGGATTGAATCACATATAGCCCTATCCCAAAACAAAGAAAAAATTAGAGATAACTTTGTGATAGTACACAAAAGAATGGTTAAATATTGCAAGACTCAATTTGATTAGAAATGATCAACTATACTAGAAATCTATCACCGACTACCATAATAATCAAATAGAGCTAAGAACCCATAACCAAGTCTTAATTACTTAATATTTTATTATTTTGCACTCAACTGTTAGTTGTGTTAAATAATTCATCATTTAGTTATAGACCTAGATATTTAGGATACAATTTCTTAATCTATAATATTTTATTCTTTAAAAACCTTTAGGTGACATAAATTTATAGAGGTATTGGGAGTTATAAAGGAATCTCCCTTGAAAATTAGAATTACCAATTCTCCCTTAAAACAATAATTTTTTTTTTGAATTTTTCTTTGATCCAACCAATCATGATTCACATTAAAGGTGTCTTTAACAAAATCTAGGTTAATTGAATGTCTAATTACTGTTATTAGACTTCATCCGTATAGAGAGGAGTAGGAGTAACTCAATTGATAAAAATAACTTAAATGAAGACTAACTCACATTATCTTCGATATGAAAAAGATAGATAAGAGAGGTCAAAAGAAAAATAACAATAAAGAGTATCCATTTTTTTACACATACCAACAATCAAATCATAATAACACTTTATTTTAAATCATAATAAGAGACAAACCAATTTTATAAATACTTTAGCGACGTTTTCCTTATAAGATTTGTTACAAAAGATAGAAAAACCAAAGAGACACATGAGACTAATGATTTAAAAAAAAACTAGAATGACTAAACCAACTGTCGCTTAAATTGTCTTCGTAAATATCCAAAACCATCTAGTGTATTCTATGAAAAAGATAAAGTGGTAAGCTTTTGTTGTCTATTCTCCACGTATTTCACGGCAGATTTCGGGGCTCCTTACTGTAGGCAGGCGGCAGCTAACTGGTCTGCCCTCCACTACCAAAAGCGATTCCAAATACAATTTAAAAAAAAAAACAAAAAAAAGTGATTCCGAAAAAAAATAAAGTGATTCCGAACTTGGACCAAGATTAGAGTTTACGCGCTGCAACTCGAATAAATCCTCCTCAATCAAACCGGACGCGCTCTCTTATCTTATTCCAATCACGACTCCTTTTTCTTTTTCTATATCAGTAGCTATTAAGCTTGCCTGAGATCAATCATACAATTCTGTTGTACCAACTGGGAACCCCATTTCATCTCCACTTAGACGCTACGTACGAGGAATCCGCAATAATGGTGAAAGCAGTTGAAGTGTATTGATATCTATAGTAAGTTATTTGATTATTAGGTCATCGCGTCACAAGTGACAGGCGAGTTTGTTTATTACGACCGGCTCAATGATTCTGCGCTGTCTGCACAATAAATAGCTGCTTGTTATTCATTTGATTGACAAGAGGCGTGAGCAGAGAGGGAGAGGGTTTCATCAGGAGTTACAGGAGGAAGCAGATGGAGGGGATTGGGCATATTATCAGGAATGTACGCCCCAAGAAGGGGTCTGCCTGCAGTTTCTCAACGAATAGGTGGTCAATTAGTATATTTTTGTCTTTTTTTCTTCCTTTTTATGGGTGAACAAGCTAAAAAAAATTCCTCCTTTCCTCGTAAGTTATGGTTATATATGTTCTTGAAATTGGTTTTAAGAGTTTTTTTTTTTGATATGATAATGTTTGTTTGTTGAATGTTGATATAGATGGGCTTGTGTGGATGTTAACAAGAGTGTTTCCACCCCGGACAATTGTATAGAGAAAGAGAAAGGGAGAGGTGTGGAAGGTGGACATGGAGGAGCATCGTGTTGGGTTCCACACCCAAAATCTGGTATTTTTTATCCTAAAGGACAGCGCAAATGGATCGATGACGTTAACAAGGATGATAGTATTCAAGATGTAAACACATATTGGGTTCGATCCTATGAGACTTACATTGAGAAGACACCATATGATCATTTAGATAGTTGAAAGCGTGTTTACGTAGACTCAAAACATTTTATAGTTTATATTACTATAAGATACTTTTTTAAGTTATGAGTTTTATTATTTGGGTTATTACTATAGTTTCAAGTTTTTATTTTACATGATTAGGTTATGGATTTTTAAGGTTTAGTTATCTAAAGTTGCTATGGAGTTAAAAATCTAATAACTTTTTAAAATATATTTTGTTCCAACTTTATTTTTATCAAATATTGTTTATGTAATATCTATTATTATTTTATTTTTCTAAAAGGTGCAAAAGGAAGAAATGATCAATACAAATAAACATACATGAACTTCGTTGAGGAAAAAAAGGGTTAAGAATACATTCCCCTCTTTTTTTAGGTAGTGGGATTGTTTAGAGTACATTTCATGTACTTTGTCATTACTTTTGCAAAGAAGAATATCATTCCATTTAGAATCTCCAATTCGAGTCCTTTGTAACCAAAATAAAGGATGATATCATGGTGTAATGGTGAAAAGTGTATCCCCAATGCACTTCTCCATTTAATTTTGTGCATAGTTTGCGGTGATGACCTATTGTATCTATATAGCTACAAATGACATAATATTGTGCATGTTAGGCCCACTTACCTAAGCTTGCTTGCACCCAACCCTATGTGTATGTGCACATAATACTGTTATTTGTTCCCTTTTAATCATTAATCCAATCATTATCCATAGTCCAATCCTATTAGACACAAATACAAGTTGGTTTTATACCCCAATATAAGTTGCATTAATGTTGTGCCTTATATATTTACTATTGAGGGGTATTTTTGCACTTCTCAACTTAGATGATAATCCAAAATGAACTCATACCTATAGTAAAAGGAATCAAATCCCAACATATAAAATGAAAAACCTAAGGTCTCTATTGTAAGGGCTTGAATATGTTGAATTACTTAGTTGATTTATTGTGTTTTATTGTTTCAACAAGGACCCTTCAAGTTTTAGATGAATCTCCAACATACAAAAATTAAATTATACATAAATAATTTTTTTTAGATTTAAAAATACATTAGCAAACCGATCTTTTAACATATTTTTCCTATAAATATCACTTTTTAGCCTATAGCCAACAATGTATCAACTTCCATTCATGAGATTTCCACTCTATAACAACACTATTAATATACACATGGTGCATGTCAAGATACAGGGGTTTTACCAAACAATTGGAACATACAACAAAATGAAATTTACAACCAACAACTAGAATAGTCCTTTTATTAACTTTCGAACTAAAAGTCTACAATAGAAGTACATGCACATTACAATTCAACATATGAGCTTCCCTCCTTACATGGCATTAGACTTTACATAATTTTTCTTCTTACATCCATAACCCTTTTCCAATATTCAATTTCAAACTCCCAGACCTTGTAAAAGAAGTTCCTTTCAAAAGAGTGTAATTCCCA
This sequence comes from Sequoia sempervirens, assembly GCA_007258455.2. Classification (NCBI taxonomy): domain Eukaryota; kingdom Viridiplantae; phylum Streptophyta; class Pinopsida; order Cupressales; family Cupressaceae; genus Sequoia; species Sequoia sempervirens. Next base: position 106,555,259 of record VDFB02168118.1, read on the forward strand.
ATTTATAAAAATAATGGTGGCAGTCATCTCACATATTGATATGTTAGGACACTTTTTATTCACTTATCAACACCCTTGATCTATTAAATAGGTTATTATAATGGTCATTTTCCCATTTTCTAAAA